>JARHVA010000810.1:215000-382500 GCA_037957365.1 Torreya grandis | reverse complement strand
TACCATATTAAATTTTATTAAAAATATATTTTAATTAACATACACTATTACAAGTTAAAACTCGATTGAAATTATTATACCATATTAAATTTTATTAAAAATATAATTTTATGAGTGGACACTATTACAAGTCAAGAACTTGAAAATACATATTTTATAATTTTAGTCTACCTTCCATCATCACACATTAATTTTCTCTTCTTTGATACATTCAAATTATAAGTTTATAAGGTTATATTATTGATATTATCCATAATACCAAATTTTGTTCCCATTTGCTCCACGTAGTGTCAAGTCTAGTCAAGTATATATATATTTTATTGCGGAGTAAATTGGTTGTTTTTATTTAAGTTTCAATACTGGGGTGTATTTACAAGGAATCACTTCTGGTTCCATCTGAGACTCCAAAGTGTGTTTTGAGTGGCATTGCAACTAGAACCTCCAAATCTATTAAATGGTACTTATAAAACTAGGTTTATTTCTATGCTAAAAAACATTGTTCTGATAGATTAATAATTATGCTGTTATTTTTTCTTAGGTGAGCTTATGACTAGATTTTGAGAGAAAAATCAATATTTAAAGGAGATGTCATTTACACTGTAGTAGCCTCAAGGGGCAATATTTTTTACAAATTTAATTATCTATCGCTAAAATAACACTAGAGTTATGCTTAGGTTTGTAAATTAAATTTGATCATTATATTAGTCATGGATATTGATTTATCTTTTTTAGGGATTATGAAATGTAACCCTAGGATAAAGAGTTGAGTAATAAATCAAGGAATAAAATACTACAATATCATCAACCACTGATTTACATAATAATTGATTAATTTGAATATTCTATAAATAACAATGAATTAGAAGAGGTGTACTTAGATGGAAAATATGACTAAGATAGATAAGTGGTGGGTTGGGAAGTGATGTAGGAGTAGGGCAAAGTGTTGTCAGAAGAGGATAGGTGTCACAACCTTCTTCAAATAATAGCACAACCCTTTTTGCCAATAACACACTGCACTATTGACCTTAAGTGCAATACTAATGACCATGTGCAGGTGAATTAGTGAAATTTTGGGGAGACCTTCACTCTATTTTAGGAAGCATGTGCCTGTATGACTGAGACATGAATCATTGTATGTTATGCACTTTGACTGATTTCACTATGAAACCCTAAGCCTCCATGTTTGTTAGGGTTTTGATGAACACAAGTGGAAGAATAATGGTGTTAGTAAGGTAGGTTGGGTGTGACCTCAACATCCCATGTGTTGAGTGTTGTCTACATACCAATACCTCAAAATGGGATCAAGTTTGATGTAGTTCTCCTAATCTAAGTGCCAGTGCAAGTGAGAATAATTCTAGTATACCTGAGTATGAATTCTAATTTAAATGCTTTTGACTGTGAATTGAGACTAAAAATCTAAGTAAAACTGAGCTATGGGCTAATGTAAATGGATGTATGTAGAAATTGGGGTATATAGGGATCAATACCTTAATTTTCACAACTATTTATGAGTTGGTTCATGAGAATTACCATCTATCTAATAAATGAATGAGAGTGGTCTTTATATACTATTCTGATGCTTATCGAGACATGAAATGAGTCTAGGCCAACCCTAAGATGCTTTAGGAAGTGGAAAGATATATGTTAGGGGAAATAGAAGCTAAAGGTCAATAACATTGCCCCCTTTTCCAATAATGCACTGCGTTATAGACCAATGGCATTGCATTATTGTCCAAGTGGCTGGAACATGTGAAAAAGGATCAAGGTGCCTAGGTAATGGCTCAATGCGGCTCTTGGTATATTTGATCATAGACTAGACACACATAAAAGTTGTAAAAGAATCAAAAGAGACCCTAAGATAGGTCTAGAGCTAAGCTAAGGACATGGTGGTCTCAAGTGACACTCATTGCATTAAAATGACATTTTATATGACTACATATATATGTAAAATTATTTGTATTAAATTATAATCAAAATATTTTGTAGATGCAATGTGAAATTTTGAGCACATCAATCTATATATGCATTTCCTTTAGTGTTTCCATCTTTTACCATGATTTATATGAGCAATGTTGAATAACATAACTTTTTAGACCCATTTATACTAGACACATCACACAATATCATTTTAAAACTTAATGTTCATTGAGTGAAGTTTATTATGGATAAATTTAAAATGAACAAATATTTCTAAATTGACTCCTAGTCCTTATGGCTATTGCTATAAATGATAGACAAACGCTCTATACATGGTTATCAGGTGTAATTGTGTGTATCATAAAAAATGTGTGCAATAGATAAAATATGAACTAAAATGAACAATTTGACTGAAATATATATATTTAAATATTATATTAGTTAATATCATTATTATTTTTATATATATTATTTTTAATTAATAATTAATTAGCATACATATCTTAGATAAATCTATGTAAAAGACATCAAGATATATTATTTTCAAGGTGCCCCATTCCATTTATTTCATAAAACCAATATTATATAAGAATTTCAAGAATGATATTTCTCAAAATATTTTACATAAATTTATCTAAAATATATATGTTAGTATGTAAATAATATTAAAATATATAAAATCAATTTAAATGGCTTTATGGTAAGCATGTGGCCATTGTTTTGGGGTGTCCAACTAAGTGTGGCAAGGTGGTTGTAGTACACCTTTTGGTATTTTGATGTTATTTGTCCCAAAGGGATAATTGTAGTAACCATTTTACTCTAACATGTAATTAAATGGAGACCTCTCACCCAATCAAATGTCATTGTTTTGAATGTTTTGAAAAAAAATTAACTGATAATATATAAAATATTATTTTTTGTGCATTGATTGGTTGAAAAGTTTATATGTTAATGTTTCCTTCACGTGAATCAAGGCAAATAAGACATTAAAAATTAAAAAAATGATGTGTATGCATGGAGCCATGAGAAATCATTCACCTATTAATTTTGTATCCTTGTGAATCGTAATCATGATTGCTTCATTTTAATATTGTCAGTCACAACTAGGTTGTAGTGAATTATGAGCTTAACATGGAATATGTGTTACTAGATATTTTTTTTAAAAAAAATTTGGATGAATTTTCATGTTTGGACAAGGGAAATAGAGTAACTGTTTAGGAAGGAAACAAAAGGCCATGGTTTTTTAGCTATATGCCACCATGAGGTTGTTCCATTTATGTGTCTTCATTTTTTTCTTTGAAATAACATTGCCTTTGTTAGCATCTAAATTTTTTAGAGTTGTCTTTCACTTTTATAATAATTCTAAATTTTCGAAATCTTGTAAAAATTCATGTTCTCTTAGCTAAGTTGTGCAAAAAAAAGTTATATTTTTTAGGACATTGGAAAATTCCAAGGTTTTTAAATTTATTCCTTATTGTATATAGTTTAGTTTACAAGGAAATTGTTATTGGAGTCAAAGTAATGATAAGTAAATAGAGCACATCACTGAGATATGTTCCTAGGGTTACATTTTTTTACCTTGACGAATGTTTTATTTAATTTTTATTCTTTGGAAGCTTTATGTGGAAAAGGCTATTTTTTTAATTTGCTATATAGATTTTGCCTAATGGGTTTTAGAGTGCATAACTTGAAGAGTTTGGAAATAGACTGAACTCTAAGATGCCCATGTTCTAATGTGATGAACCTGCCATGAATTTTTTTTGGGATTCAAACATTCCATAGAACCTTAGTCCACTAACAATATTCTTCCTTCCTCCAACCATCTCCACGGGCTATAAATTTATGGACCACATATTTGGTGCGGTGGTGCTACATAACTGGACCGAATGCAAATCAACTAATTAAAATATAAACTCCTCATGCAATTATATATCATATGGTTTGATATCGAAGTGAATGGTATGACTGTGAGAATGTGTGCCCTTTCTTTCCTTTTTTTTGGTTGTTCTTTTGGTTACATTGATAGCCATTGACATATTAAGGTTTAACTTAGATTGCATTTTATTATTTTATTTTTATAATCAATTTGTAACACTCACCAATAAATGGAGTACACCATCAATGTTTAGAATAAATTTTATCTTAGAAACCATGTTTGAGTGGTTTCTAATATGCCAAAATTTTCCCTAGATTTGTACCCAACAAGCCTTACTCCACATTACATCCAATTTAGATCACATTGATTGTAGCTTGTCATTCCAGGTTTTAGTTTTTTTTGTCAAAAGGAGTTTAGCTTATAACTTTATAGTGTGAAGGGGAATTGTGGTAAGTGTTTTTGATTCAATCTTTGTTCCTCGATCTAATTGTAACAAATTTTGGGGCTGAGGGTTTATATTTTGAGTATGTAGTCAATTACTAAAATTACACCAAACTGTATATTCTTGTAATTGTAATCATTTTAATTTTAACTTAATTTAATAATATTTTAGAGTGTAGACAAAAGGTTTTTAAAAATTGGATTTATGCATGTATATCCTCTTGAAATTGCATAATAATATTATTAATTTAAGGGCAGACTTCCTACAAATGCTTTGTTATTGTTTAACCTCTAAATGTAAGTTACATATTTGAGATCATTCCTTATATTAGTTGATTTTGTAACTAAAGTTCACAGGGAAATTAGTGATAGATAGCTACCCAATATTCAACATTTCCCTATAATAGTTGAAGAGAGTGTGCAACCAAGCAACATTCCTACATATTACACTAGGCATGTTTACTACTAATAAGTTTTATATTTTCTATTTTTTTGACTTAGGGGGTGTGTTGTATTAATAGAGATGATACAATAGAATAAATTTTTTGACATATCATCCACAAATATAAATTTTACTGAATATCGATTTCTAACCTAAAAATTTGTATGTAGTCAAGTCTCAAGAGTTTCAAGTTCTAAATTTAGGTGAGTCATTTCAATGTCTATCCTATCTTGTGCTCCCAAACTCCTATTTATAAATTTACAATGGCCTAGATTCCTATTTGACAGATAAAACATTTTAATAGATTTGGTCTCTTCTATAGGATCTACAATTTCCACAATGTGTTTAAAAATTGGAGACTGATAAACACACATGTAATTCTGAAGAGAACAAGCATCTATACTATCAATGTTTACCTCTAGATAAATTTTGGCTTTGCCCATATCCCTTCTACATGCTTGCATTCTTTCAACAACATTATTGAGTTTATAAGTTCCATCTCCCAGAAGTTTGAGATTGTTTCCAAAATATTCTAAAGAATCTTCCTCTAATATATAAGCTTGTTTTTTAAGTTTCATTAGATTCTCAAATTTTGTTTCTACCATTGATGGCCCTTCATGTAGACCTATATAATATAATCCAATTTCTATGAGGTTATTTGCAAATCCATATATAGAGTATCCCTTTTTGGAATAATTGTTTTCTTCCTTCTCAGTTCAGATTACCTCTAATCTTTGTTTCTCATTATTTGTAGATGCATGTATTTTTTGAGACCCAATTTGATCTAAATTATTTAAGTCTGGTTGTGGACATATTAGCTCCATATGTTGGTTTTATTTATTTGTTGTTATAAAATTGAAAGAACATGATTATAAGTTCTCTTGTCCTTTACACCAAAGTTTATGCAAAGCTACACCTACTACAATTTCACTGTTAGGGCCAAAAATCTTCTCCAACTTTGACTCGTACTCGCCATGTCTATCCCTCTTGTTTTAAATGGGCAAAGAAGTTTGCATCTTTTTATCTTTAGATAGAAGAGACTTGCATTGATAACCTATTTAAAAAAAAATAGTTTAACTTATAAAAATGCCTTAATTTATGCAAAAAAGAAACAAGTTCAGATGATCATGATGGGTTATTTTCGTTCTCTAACACTAAAGAAATTTGTATTGAGTTTGTTCTCTTAGTTACATTTTGTGACTCATTAGTACGATCAAATTATTTTATATATTCCTAAACTTTTTCTTCAGTTGCTTCAGTTTTCTCTTTAATGCTTCATATTTTGAATTTTATATCTATATTATCTCTTTTACTCTCCATGCTACCGAATTGGAAAGAGAATCCAAAATAAGGGTCTTATGGATGGCTTCAAATTGGTTTTATCTTTCAGAGTCTAAAATAATGCAACATAAGATCCATACATTAGAGATGTCATTCAATCAAAGAACCCAAAAAGAACATATAATCCTTGAAATCTATCATCCAGCCTTTGATCGAGACTCGTGACATTTGTTAAAAATTGAATAATTGAGTAGTCCATAGCTTTTTTGATTGAGTTCCATTTATGTTCTCTTAAGTGCTTTGGTATTGTTTACTCGGGCATGTCAAAGTTAAATCGTGAAGATTATTAAAACTCTAATTCTATTTGTACACGTTATTTTTAGTATGATTTTCAAAGGATTCTACAATTATCTATTTCTATATTTATAATATTAGCTTTCATTCTAGAGGTAAGGCATTCAAGATCTTCCAAGTTGTGCCTCATTTGATTTCATGTTTGGTCAACTAGGATAAAAATAAGGGCTTAAACCTTGCAATTTTCACTAATAATTATATAGGCCTTTGAAAATATTGCTAAAAATAAATTGTACAAAAAAGAATGCATGGATCAACTCTGGACAAATATGAATGCAAATGAGAAAAAAAAAGTTTAGAACTCAAATTTTTTTTCCAAAGATGATACAACAATTGCAAGATACACAGATATTGATTTTCATTCAACTTCCTTTAGCTGATGAAATAGTAAATGATACATAGCTTTAATGCACACTAAGCTGAAAATTAATTGCAACACATCATTTAAAAAAAAATATTTATCTTGATTGCCTTGATTCACATCATCACAACAATAACATATAGACATTTCAACTAGTCAATGCATATATAAATTACAAGGTTTGCCAAATTTTAGAATTAAAGATTACTAAAGGAGATTGACGCCCTTCAAATTCATTATGCAGGTTGGTCAAAAGTGCAGTTGCATTTAGAAAATCTACTAAAAAAATTTAATATTTTATTTCATATCTGTAAATAAAATGGAAATAATACAAGTAATGGAAATTGAACTGGCTATCCTAACCTCTTATCTTCTATAGGAATACATGAAGGGCCATCAATGGTAGAAATAAATTTGAGAATCTGATGAAAATTAAAAAAATAAGCTTATATATTAGAGGAAGCTTCTTTAGAAGATTTGGAAAATAGTCTCTAACTTCTGGGAGATGGAAAATAGAAGTTCAATAAAGTTGTTGAAAGAATGCAAGCAGATAGAAGGGCTATGGGTAGAGCCATAATAAGTTAAAACATATTGGCTTATTAATACAAAAAAAAATGTAGCTTATTTCAGAGTCCTAAGAGCTCTTACTTATATGATATTGTTAAAGAGGTCCCTAATGCTTCTTACCAGGTGAGACAATAGATAAAGTCAATAATGAATCATGATTATAAAGGTCTTCTTCTTCTTCTTCTTCTTCTTCTACACTTGTGACTACATATTTTTTGCTTGCCTCTCACAATTGAATTCTTTTTTATAATTTAAGGTAGAAGACTAGTCACATGAATATAAGTGGAATGGTAGATGTAAACATCACACAAGATATATACAAGTCTCTAGTTTTCAAACACACTATGGAAATTTTAGGTCCTATAGAAGAGACCAAATCTACTAAAATGTCATATATGTCAAATAGGAATCCAGGCCATTGTAAATTTGAAAATAGGAGTTTGGTAGTGCAAGATAGGAATGTGTTGAAATGGCTCACTTAAATTAATGATTTAAAACTCTTAATACTCGACTACATACAACTTATTGGATTGGAAGAATTATTTAGTCAATTTTTTCTTTATGGATATTATGTTATTGTTTTTGTTATACTATATTGTCTCTATTAGTACAATACATCCTCCTAAGTAAAATTTTTTTTTAACTAGATCGATATTTTATGAATGTCACTAGGTGAACAATCTTATCCCTCATGTAAACTAAGAGGCATCTAACACTATTTATTTCCCGTATAACATATTACCCTTTCTATATTTTAGATATTTATTTAATTAAATTATAGTATGCTAAGTGGAAAAGTCCTTGGAGAGTGAAATACAACACCTAAGAGTTAAGTTTGGTTCCAAGTCCTAGTTATAATTATCGACCAAACACTATGAAATAATTACACTCATTTGCTTTAAACTTGTTGAGGAATTGACACTTACATATAAGGAATCATGAACATAAAAATTGGGATCTAGTATCCATAATGGAGTTGTTTAAGTCTTAGAACTTATTAAATTGTAAGCATTCTTTGACATAAGATGCAAGAGGTTGTTTGTTGCAATTTAACTTCACATTGATGAAGAATTATATGTTATTTTTCTCAGTTTTATTTTGGTTTCCATGGTTTGTTTTTGTGTTTCGTATTTTGTATTTGCACATGTAAACAATATCATATTCTCTATTTTTCACTCTTAAGGTGTAAATATTTCCAATTTGAAGAGGCTTGGAAAAAGTACAAGGATGATTTGATATCACTTCCTAGCTCTCTGTAAATGGAGACTTAACTTTTCAAAGATATGCTTCAATGTGGTTTTAATGAAATCTTTACCTTGGTGCTTTGAATACGCTTCCACATTTAAGCTTACAATATAATTTCTGAGGGGTATCCATATGGAGGGAGATAGGCACTCCCTACCCCTGAGTGTATTATCTATAACTAGCGCAAATTGCAAAAGTTTAAAAGTTTGTAAGATATAATAAGTGTTCATTGTGCATCTCATCTACATGATTTCATGTTCTTGTTCACCGTTCTAAACTCTTCCAGAAGGCAATGGACTACAACCTACAATTTTTACCAACAACATGGAGAAAGTGTTGTGCAGATTAAATTAATGGTTGCAATTGAGTGGCCTTGCACTCCATGAAAATTTCATACCTGCTTGTGTATAACAGATGGATTTCAAGTTTTGTGACTCTTATATAGACACCCTGGGCCTTCTAAATATAATGTAAATATGGAAACTCTCTTTAGACCAGAAGCACTAGAACAAGTTAATTCCTTTTATGAGAAAGGAAAAAATTGTGATTAAGTGACGTGACTAGTTTAAAGGACATTATTTTCTCAAGGTGATCATGAAATTTGTTATTCTACACATAATAAGAATGTCAAAAGTATAATTGTTAGATCTCTTAAACGTTCTTTCAATATGATCTTCATGTTAATGTTCCTACATAGAGATCCATGGTTATCTAAATTGGTTTGTATGGTTGTGTAACATTTATCTACGTTTCAATCTAAACAGATTTTCTTCGTCAACATTTGTGCATAAACCAAATGCTATTCCAAATCCATAAACTAGTTTATTGTGGTTGTGTAATCATTTATCTATATTTCTATCTAAACTGATTTTATTCATCAACATTTATGCACAAACCAAATGTTATTCCAAATTCATTTTGCATCTTTCGTTACTAAGATGTAGATTGCAGACTCAGCGCACTAATAAAGATTATGCTTAAAACAAAGTGCTACAACTATATTTTATTTATTATATGATTAATCGTACTAGAAAGATATGTAAACTTAAATATTTACACTGATAAAATATAACATTTTTATTAACAATATAAAAGTAAAATATTTAATTCAAAACAATATAAAAAAGTGTTACATCATTAAGGAGCAATGTTTGAACATTTTAATTATATGTAACTTCCAACCCCACCATTTATAATTATGAATATATACACATTATATATATTTGTTTTAGGAAGTGACCCAAATATATATATATATATAATTACTTACCTTGTAAGTAGTTACAAGAACAATATTACAATTAATTAATCAAAAATTAAAATTAACTTATTTTTGGTTTCTTTATCGTTTCTTTTTAAATGACTATCACCACCTAGGGACTTGGAACTTCGTACCCTCGTTAAATTTTTTTAATTTCATATCCTTGCCTCATGGATTTGAAAAAATAAATATAAAAAATTTAAACAAAATATAACTTTATAGTGAAATAAAATCAAGTTAAAAAAAAAGCTTACACGTTAAAAAGCCCCGAAAAGTGGGTTAAAAAAGCAACTACTAAAAAAAAGGCAACGGAAAAAAGGAAAAATAGAAAAACAAAAAACAAATAAAGAAACGAAGAGCAAACCAAAAAATAAAAAAAACGTTTAAAAATGTAAGCTGTATACTGGCTGACGACTATAGCAACAGATCCATCGTAGAGAAATAAAGTCACTTCTGTTTTTGAAGAAGCTGTACGCTATGACATGGACCGTCAATGATGGCCAGTATAAGGTATTGGAGGTTACTCCTGGTGTTTATGACGAACAAGTCTTTCAGGTGTGTTCCCATAGGGCTTTGCATTGCAAGTTTGTTTGTTGATTGTTCTCTCTGTCATTTTCTCTACTTAATTTTAACGGTTTTGCGTATGCAGGCTCTGGACTTTGTGGTTTCTGAAGCCAAAAGGCATAACATCAGTATCATCCTTAGCTTGGCAAACAACTATGTTAACTTTGGAGGAAAAAGCCCAGTATGTAAATTGGGCTCGCAACGCAGGACAATATATGAGCTCTGAGGATGATTTCTTCACAAATCCAACTGTTAAAAGCTACTACAAAAATCATGTGAAGGTATTTACACTGCATATTTTCCTCCCTCCATATGGGTTTATAGTTACTCTTAATTGTATATGTCCGTAGAATTCCCTCTATATGCATTGTGCATGCGGGTTTTTTTGTGTTGTACCTGGGTGTATACACATTGCTTATATAGTGGGTATCTGTATTGCCTCTGTATGCACATACACGCTGTGATGGTTATTTTTGTGTCTGCATATATGGGTTATTATTTGTTACCTGAGCGTACGGGCATTGTGTATATGGTGGGTATATGTGTTGCCTCTTTATAGCTGTTATTTGTTGTTTCTTTTTAATTTATATTTTTCTTTTCTTTCCCTGATTGAATCTAGTTCGGTGTTGTTTGGTATAGTACAGATTGGCCATGGTCTGAATCATGAGTTGTTTGTCTCGTCTGATTGTGATTTGTGTTTAATTTTAATTTGATTGAGTTATTTGTGGGTTAGCTGGCTCTTATGAACAACATGGCATGGATAAATCAATGTTATTCAATTAATTGCTGTGCTAAAACTTTTATGCATTTCATTTGTAGATCCTCACAGAAGCAGTATAAGCCCTATTATGCATTTTTTTTTATTGCTAGCATATTTCATTTAGGCAGATCATTTTCTTTTTTTCTATTGGCTCCAATCAATGATGTACAATTTAGATAATTATGAAGGATATATATGTTTTCTAGAAATTTTCTCTTTTGTGGATATTTATTTTGCAGGTTTGTAGGTCTACCGAGGTGATTAGCCTGAGCCTGCCTCGTATGTTGGTAAATTTGTCTTCTGTTTACTTGCCCAATGCTTCCGTGGATGTGGATTTTTCTTGTTTTGTAGGTTCATTCTATCAATCTTTCTATTTTGCTTCTTAATGTATAGGCTGTCCCCCATGTTTTTTTGTTTTTTTGGTTAGCCCCCGCTTTTTTTGGTAATTACTGTTACAAAGTAAATTTAGATCAATAGGATCCTTAATGTGCTCTTACATATAATTTTATGTAGGTGTTGTCTTCTTCTGTTGCTGTGTTTTTTGTATATAAGTGTTTTCTTCAAATTGTCTGCAGTTTCTTCTATGGTTTCTTAAACGTATTTGTCTGACCTTGTTTAGCATCAAACGTCCAAATAACCAGGAAAATTACTTTGGTTTTTGTTTTGGAGATCATGAGAGAGTCAATATTGGGCGTAAGTTTTCCTTGCCATAAAATAGTTGTAACATTCTATAACTTCCATATTAAAATCTGGTTTTTTTTTGCTCATTTTCTTTTCAGTCAACTTAGTATAGATTTCAAGATTTGAGAAAAAGATTATTATTCTTTATTCAAGGCTACAATTAGTTAAGATGTTTGAAGGAATACAAATGTTTCGTAAGAAATTTCTGCTTTGTAGAGATGTACAGGAGTTAAAATGAGCTTATTTGTGCAAGTTTAAAGAGGACGGTAGCTTGAGTTTTCCTATTGCGAGTCTTCTTTTTTGTAATGCTTATGTAGTGTTCTAATATAACATTCTTCTTATAGACATTAACATTATCCTAACATAAACTTTTAACACTGAGATAAATCTTAACACTAACATATACTAATATTTAACATAATTTTAATACTGTTACTAGCATTAGTACGAACCTTAACCTCACAAAAAAAAACCCATTAATATGAACCTTGTCGCTAACATTAACCTAATACTAATAGTACCTTAATACAGTCTTAACACTAAGCTTACCATTATCCTAACTTAAACACTGACATAAATCTTTCTTTTTGGTGGCTCGGTTAAGAGGGTTAAAGGGGTCCCTCACCTATTTTATTAACACCAAAAATCAATGATTACAAGTATCCAAAGAAGGCCCAAGATGACTACAAATGCTACCAAAACCAAATCGGGCCGGACAAGCCCAAGCAAAGACAAGATCAATAACAAAGAAACAACTGGTCAAAGCCGAAGCCAAATGCTAGCAAGGACTAAACTATCACCGTCAACCAAACACTAAGGGGGGTTGGGCCACCGAGAAATTAATCTTGACCACCACCACTGTCAACCACTGAAGACGCCATCAGATTGCCACTCTCAGTTCAACCATCCCTGCACAAAGTCACCAGGTCCACCACAAACATAACACCGTCAACCTTCATAGTTGTAGAAGCTACCACCAACCCAACAACCCTACAACCATGATCGTATCTTCCACCACATCCACCTTCCTTGCCCCGAGCACAATTGAAGACCATGCAACTGCCTAAACCAGGGAAATGATGGGCATCCTCCATGTGTCCACGCATGGCCTTGGAAATTGCTTGCCATCTTGTGAGTGGCCCACCAACTACCAAATGAGAATCTGCGCCAATTGGGGGAGGAAAATCCAACGCCATTAGACCAAACAATATCACAAGTAGTTGTGCCACCGAGAGCACACTGGTCGACCTCCGAAGGGCCAATACTGCATCCAGGGATGCCATGGGAGCTTGATGGACCTCCACATCCAAGATTGAGATGAAACCCATCGCAGGTAATGGATGGCGTAGTGCTGACTAGAGCTTAGCTGCGAAGGTCAAAACTGTTATAAAATGCTCCTCAAGCTCTCGAAAAGTGGCAAGGGGAACAAGTCCCACACTCTCATTACCAGAAAATAGTAGAGATTGCAATGCAGACCATTGAAAACCCTCCACGACAGTGGCCGGATCGACTTGAAACTTTGGTTTAACCACCCTTTCCGTAATTGCACAAACCACTAACTTGTCATTCAAGGCAAGCAAAAGGTTATCAACGAACAAGGAAGCCATTTCAGAATTTACCTTGGCTCGACAGGTAGATTCAAGATAAACCAAACCAATGATGTCGCAAATTGCCTCCAAAATAACCCCGGACTGAATAAGGAAAACTTTCTTCAGATGGGAATCTGTCCCATGGCCTTCAAAGTCCATCTCCCTCTACGTAGTTGTCAAGTGAAGGAGGGGCATGCTGAGGTCATGTTGAAGCATCTCATCTATGGTAGAACCAAGTAGCTCACACCTCGTGAGAAAAGAGCCATGCAAACCCTGCAAGAAGCTGGTGCTGATGCATTGTGCAATCAATCCCACCGTATTTAAGCAACACATAAATCCCTTGCGTGTGCAAGTCCCATGCATGCCAACTGAATGACATGACATTCAAGCGATGCCAGAGGAAGTATGCGGTAACTATGCGGTACCACGACCATCCCAAGGGTAACAAGTGAGAGGATTTCAAAATGACAGCTTAAAATCAATATTGGGCCATGCCTCTCATAGGTTATCAACAATAATTTCCTCCCGCTGATAAATACCATTATTGGCTAAAAAAACCACCATCTCATTCGCCTCTCTATAGCAATGCGAAACCTCTAAGACCGAGAATGAATCCAAATCCTCCCAACAATGCTTGAGAATGTTATTGAGGTTCCAAGCTCCAACCTTGCATTTTCAAATGACGCTGATAGTGATCATTGAGTCACCTTCAATGACCAACTTCTCAATGCCACATTGAACTACAAGTCTAATTCCTAGTGCGAATGCTTGAGCTTCAACTTCATTGTTTGTCCCATCCTTAAGTTTCATGGATGTTGCTCTAATCAAGGATCCAAAACAATCCTGAATGACACAACCAACCCCAAAAGCCCCTAGATTTCCACGGGCAACCCCATCAAAATTCAACTTGAACATACCTAAAGTCGGTGGGCACCAAGAAGAGCTGGCAGCCCTCTTGCAGGCTTTATTCAAAATGAATGCCCTGTTAAAGAGAACACTAACATATATTAATAATTAAAATAACAATAACATATACTAATAACTAACATATGCTAATACTAATAATTAACATTATCTTAACATTGATACTAACATTGACACTGAGAATACCTTTTAACACATTCTTAACACTAAGCTACCTCTTGGCATTAAATTATTATAGGTCAGTGCTTTTGGTTTGTTTCAAGTAAGTTTTTGTATCTTTTTGCCTGGTTGGATTTTACCAAGGGGGCGGGGTAGGGGGCTTATCCTCAATCGGTGAGTGGCTTGTTGGGTCGGCTGGCAACTTTGTATTGGACAAAACGTTGATCATTAATTTACTTTTCCCATAGGTTAGTCTCTTTGGTTTTAGTATATGTTTAAATTTTTGTGCTGAAACTTATTGAGAGCATTCAAATTTGACATTCTCATTTATAGAATTAAAAAAACATTTACTGGCAGCAATCTATGCTTTTCTCTAACTATTTAAAATACTGACTGTTACAGGTATAAGGCCCCTCTATATTTAAATCGAGAAGCCAAATTCATAACTAACATTTATAACTTTATAGTGACCTATAGATCTATAGATAATTATCACTTTCAACTTCAAAGGACAACTGCCCAACATCCTCAAAGATACAAGTTTCACTCACAATAACGATCACATAGAATTAGATAGTTTGAAATCATCATAGCATGGGTACAAAGGGGAAAACCAAACCAATTTCTTTCCTTTCTTTCTACAGTAAAAAGAAAATTCTTATAGGAGATTGTGGCTTTAGAAATTTATAGAAACAAAAAAAAATCCCTCAAGAACATTATCATATACCCTTCCCTTCCTATATGGCTATCTCATGATATTTAGGTGTCTTTTCTTTGATTCAAAACATTTTATATATTTATTGGGTTATAAAAGTTGAACAACATTCCTATATGGCTCTTCCCTTTTCATTTTCACATATAGGGTTGCGGTAAAATGAAGATTGGGCAATTGATATAACCTTGGTCGATTTGTTGGAAGATATTCCTGCAATTGATTTTAGGTTTATGTATGCATTGTTTTTTCGTTATTCATTTTTGATTGCATGCAGCTTCTTCGGAGTTATATTATTGAAGGTTAGCATCAAATGGGAAGAAAATTCGGTAAATTCAATTAGATAATTTCATTTGATGTAGTTAGAGGGCTCACTTATGGGATGAAACAATGTTGTACAAGGGTCTACCACCATTGGCTACTAAGAGACATAACTTCAAATCTTGTAACTTGTATGCCTATCTATATTTATGAACATGAAATCTACGAATGAATACAAAATTTGTTGTTTGTAATGCACTCTTTTAAGTACATGAAATTCATCAATTGCCTCTAATTTTATTATGTTGTAATGTGCTCTTTTCTTGGAATAGGGTTTGTAGTTAGTTATCAGAATTTATGCTTTAAATTTCCAAATAAAAATAATTGTTGTATATATTCCACTATCATTACTCCTGAACCATAGAAATGCATTCACATTGCATATATTAATAATTGTATACTATTGTGTTATAGAAGTTTCCCTAACATATGTATATTTCTAGGGATAGGTCTGCCAATGGCCCTAAGCCGAAAGAGTTATGAATTTGGCTTCTCTGAAAGAAGATTATAAGGAGATTCAAATGGTATGCTGCAACTTCAGCTGAAAGTTGGATATATAATGTAAGTATCACATACTAATTTATACTCAGGCTCTACCGTGGTTTTGTTCTCCATTTTTAAAAGTTGGGGTTAAATGGTTTTAGGAGAATAGGGTACCCAAGAGAGGGTACAAAGAGCTAGGTAGAAAGTGAAATTTTGATTATATGAATGTCATAGGAATATATTATTCTTCTTATAATCAAACTAGCATTATCCTAACTTTAAATTTGAATACAAACATTAACATTGACAATATCTTAACACTAACACAACCCTCAACAGATTAATATTTACGCTATTATATTCTTAACACTTACACTAAAATCAACAGTAACCTTGCCTGTAATAGTACCTTAACACATCCTTAACACTAAGCTACTTGCCTCTTGACATAATTTTTTAATAGTTTTATGCCTTTGTTTCCAGTAAATTTTGTTATCTATTGTCTATGTCTTTGTTTCTAGTAAATTTTGTTATCTATTGTCTAGGGTTTGTCCTCGTAAATTTTGTTAGCTATTGTCTAAGGTTTGTCCTCAATTGGTGAGTGACTTGTTGGGCTAGCTAGCTCTGATGTTTTGGACAAAATGACATCATTAATTTAATCTTCCCACAGGCAACTCTCTTTGGATTTAGATTAAAATTAATTTCTATTCTAAAACTTATGTTATTCATTTTAACTCTCTTCGGATTTAGATTAAGATTAATTGTTGTGCACAACCTCTGCTAAAACTTATGTCTTTCATTTTAAGACAATGATAAAAGTAGTATTTTGTTATTCAATTTCCCTTCGTATAAAGCATTTGTAGCATTTTTTACAATGCTTATTGGTTTGGATATTTTTTACTTGTTTTCTATTGTGTTAGCCCAAATAGTTTAAATAGTACGTACTAGGAAATTATTATGATAACTATAATAATGACATAACTCTATTTCAAGGATAGAATTGTTTATATGTTTGAAGGGAATCTATTTTTTTTGAGAATCTTCCTTTCGGTGGACCTATCAATTGTGAGAATCTTCTGTTTCATATTTGTCTTGTAGAAGTGTTGAATTCACCTTTTTGTTTCTTTGGCTGCGAAACTTTCTCTAATTGTGTTCTTATTCTTGAAGAATGTACAATGTGCAGGTTCTTTCTTTTCTTCTGAGTTTGCTTTTTTGTGGACTGCACTTGCTTTGCTTTTTCTCTATCTTGCTTACTCTAGTCTGTGTATTTTTTTAGCAAATATTGAGCCTCCCTACTGGGATTACCATGTGGTCTCAAATGTTATTAGCTAACCCGTAGTCTATAGGCGAGGCCCTTGGGTGCCAATGGTCTCAAATGTTATTAGCTACCCTCTAGTCTATAGGTGGGGCGCCTAGGTGCCAACCATTGCGGACCTTAGAAAGGACCTTTCCTTACATTTCATTTTCATCAGATTGGCAACTTCTACATTTCCAGGTTCTGAGTTTTATTTTTGCTTTTCATACTTTGTTGAGGTAGAATTAGAACTGAGTTCTTTACTAGTTGGGATGATATCAATAGTGGGTTCTTTTTCCATGGAGCTTCAACATTTTTAGATTCTCCTGCAATTGATTGTCCCTTTCTCTTGTTTTATATAGGTGTTTTATTCTTAATGTGCAGTTTCAATTGTAGTTTCTTCATGGTTGCTTTATGTAGAAGTGGACTCAACCATGGGCTGGATTTATGTAGATGGGGACAAATGGAAAATTTCGAAAGAATTAGAAAATACTCATGTCAAATAACAAATGTGGATAAGATGAAATGGAAATTTAAGTGGCCATTTACAATGAAATTTAACTGGAAAGATTCACTCTCCTTATTGTAATGAACGATTTTAATGAGTGCCCATTTGTTAGGTAGTTTCAGCAGTAATAGAAAGGCTCCAAAAAGTTGCATTAACAACAGTAAGCCTCAAGATAATTGCAGGCAACAATGATGGTAAACCTTGAGGTTTGCAACAATAGTATTGAGTTAGGTTGTAGGAATGAAATAAGTGTTATTTTCATTTTATTTTTGAAATGTGCATTTTTAAAGGGTTTAAAAGGAGATGGGTTAGGTTAGGTAGTGGGCAAGGGGCCAAATGGGAGGAGGGAGTGGGCTGGGATGAGGGAGTGGGCGGCTGGGACGAGGTTGCTATTTTTTTTTGTTTTTTTTAAGATACATTCAAGATAGAAATGTCAGGATGTTCGAAAAAATGGCCTGGAAATACAAATGATGTTTCAGGGTGTTTTGGGAACAACTCAACGATTTTAGTGTCTCCATAACCAAACCCTATTTTTTTTGGTACCGAAAAGTAAGATGTACATGGAATTTCCAACAACAAGATTTTGAATTTAACGATTTTAAATTAAAACACTTCTTGAAATGCTCTTTCTCAATAGATTCATGGTTTATAAGTTGCCTTACCAAAAATTACAAATTACAGGACTTTGTATTTTCTTCTCTTTCTTTTAAGAGTAGCCTACTTAGCATGCAAAGAGAAAAACATATAATTGAGGTTCTCTAAACTTGTAGAAATTGATTATGCAACTGGCTATGGATTTTTATTGAGTCAATATTGAATTATAAATACAGATGTGCAATGCAGCCATAGAACATGTTGTTTTACTCTTCAACTAATTGTTCCTTACAATGGCGAAATTGTTGGAACTTGATGTATTCATCCTCATAGTGCTTGAGGGGGTAATACTCATCCTTTAGAGCATAGAAAAACAAGTTTTCCAAGATTGATTGGTACACAGTCTTGTGCACGTTACGCACTGAGAGTCTCCTATCTCCTACTAGTAAGTCACTGAAATGGTTCTTCAACATGGCAAAGGTTATATTCTCGGTATTAGTGAAATGATTGATTGAAAAGTATGCCTCAAGTTTTTGAATCCAACCATCCAATGTTGTGGCATTGATTTTGCCTTAATATATATGGATGGCAAGATTGACTTACTACACATTGAGAGACTTCCACGAGTGGACCAATGAAATGGATCTTCAACATAGAAAAGGTGATATTCTTGGGATTGATGAAGCAGTTGTCTAAAAATTATGCCTCAAGTTTTCAGATATAGCCATCCAATGCTATAACATTGATTTTGCCTTTGAACACTAGGATGCCAAGATTGACTTGCTACATGTTGAAAGTCTCCCACTAGTGAGTCACTAAAATGGAGCTTCAACACTGCAAAGTATCTCAGTATCAATGAAGAAATTGATTGAGACGTATGCCTCAACTTGTCGAATCTAATCATCCAATACTGGAACGTTGATTTTTCCTTCTAACACCAGCATGTCAAGATTTGCTTGCACATTGAATGGGGTTTACTGTTAAAACAATGGATGCATAAAACATGCAGGAGTTTTTTTTTGTCCAAGCTGCATTACAAGTTCATGGAACTAGACAAAGAGTTTAGTGTGTTGTTCCTCAAGGGCATCTCAAATGACTTTCTGGATGTTTGGGGATGCATAAATGTTTCTGTGGGCATCAACCATTTTGCTCTTGCTACGACATTCTTTTGTATACTCTGAACCGATTAGTAGTCCTTTCTTCTCTTGCGCTTGTGTGTTTATAGGCATATGAGAGCTTTTCCTTTAATATTAATTATTTATGCCACAGGGCCCAGGTCTGGTGTAATGGATAATGCCACACTTGGAGACAAGCTGTAGATTGTAGAATGCATAGAAGGTAAAATTAAACAATAGTAAACTATCAACACACTCAGATGAGAAAGTCTTGATGTGCTGAAATGCAACTTCTATTCAATATACAGAAGAGGGAAAAGTATAGATGTGTACAAGATCCAACAAGATTAGGAATAAAAGTTTCAATGATCAGAAGGTGAATATTTCCTTGCGGATTTGTCCAGATTGAATGAAAGAATGTAGAGCTACATGTGTTTGAATATTAGATACAAAAAGCATGATAACAAATGTTGGCCGTCAACTTTGGCCAAGTATGGGAATGTGTTGGATTTTTTGGAGCACTTAATGGGTGTAATGGGTGCAAGACATAGGTAGATTAAGGTGTTGAGATGTGGAAGCCAAAATGGCTTAACAGACTGTGTTAAGATAGTAAGAGAGTAACTTGAGAGATTGGTTTGAAAAAGCAATGATTGTCACTAGAGTTTGGGAACTAACTGATGGAGGATGATCTAGAGACCATAGAGGAGCTATTAATGTGCATTATAAGTCATGTAAGCACTCTTACAAGTGCTAAACATGAAGTTCTTCATGACTGTGTTTTTGGAGGCTATACCCAGTTTGAGTAGTCACTTTGCAGAGGTGAGTTGGAGGTCCGTTGACTTGAGTTGAAGAATCCAATGAGTTTGAATATGTTAAGGAGGTATCAAAGGTTCATGATAATACTTTAAGAGTCTTTGTTTGTCCCTATTTAAGTGTGGAGAGTCAAGCGTTCTAGACTATACTTTGGCTATGTTTGACTATTTTGAGTGGTCATTTTGCAAGAGTTGGCTTGAGGCCTGTTGGCTTGTTTAGTGAAGTCAAATGGATATGGTGATGACGATGAGGTCATGAATGTTATATACATGTGGTTTTTTCATATGGTCATGTGGAAAAGTTAACTGTATGCTTCAGTTTTGTAAAGCAGATTTTCTCGGTGTGTGAAGGGCTAATGGCGAGTAGGCTTAATAGCTTGGTTCAAGGTGTGAAATGAAGCAAATGGTGCTGGGGACCCAAGGAGAGGTTAGGAGGGGCCTATTCAAGTGATATATGAAGTTTTTCAAGCATTGGAAGAGATTCAAGGTGGTCCAATGGGTCTGAGTGTAACATGTGCCTTAGAGAAGGCCTAATTCCTTTAGGTCTCTATTAGGCCTAATAGGGTTTTTGGTCCTTAAAGGGTATGACTGACCTATGGAGTGATTGTCTCACTCATGTAACATGTTTGTGGACCTATTCTAAGGATAATTCAAGCATGGATAGGATCTCGGCTGACCAAGATGGGTAAGAATAAGTGTTTGGTAAATAAGCAAGGTCTAATTGGCCTATTTGAGCAAGTAAGACAAGTGTGGACTTAAGCAAAGAAAAGGGCTCATTGAAGGCACAAAAGTAGGTCATTAAGAACCATTAGAGGGAGAAGAGGAGAATACATGTATATCTTACGTAGTTTTTGTAGGTGGATGACCAGGTCAATGGACCTAATGAGCCTAGAAGAGGCATGTTGAGCGAGTAAGCCTAGAAGGCTAGTTGAGTGAGATTGAAAGGTAAAGAGTGAAAACAAAGGAGGTCATCATTATTTGAAGATTAGAATCAAGGGTTCTAATATTATTATAGATCATAGGTGAATTAATTGGTGCTAAGTTACCGAGGGGGTTGGATCCTCCTTGCAAGATAGAGCTTTTAGAATATTAGTTGACTGGGTGCTCAACTAGGTAGGGGTTGGAGCTCCTTGTGAAATGGGTGATTCACTAAAAATTTGGATCTTGACATTATAGGACTATAGTCCATATGCATGGTTCAGTGGGTTTTATCCCCCAAGAGGATTTTCTATATATCTCTTGTGTTCTCTTGTGATATGTTTGTGTATGCATAGATCTTTATGTGAATGAATGCTTCTTGGAATGATAAATGGAAATGAATAGACTTTGTTAAGCAACTAATTCACCCTACCCCCCTCTCAGTAGCTACTTTCAATAATTGTTATCAGAGCTTGGTCCTTTAGAGAAGGCTTAACAGTGTAAAGGAGATCATATGAGAGCAAACATGGCTAATATACAAAGGGGTTGCTTGATGTTGGTCTATGATGGATTCATGGTATTTAGTAGCATGTCAGAAAATATTGGTGTTGAGTATGAGGGCATGGCATTCTCAAGAGAGATCAAAGGTCAAGATGGTCATCAAACAAGGTATGAAAGTTTCTTCAAAAATTATAGCTTTTCATGCAAGCAAAATGAGCATAGAACTGTTGACAAGAAGGAACAATAGTAGTCCCTAAGGAAGCTATAGGCTTAGGGGGAGATATAAAGACAATTCATCAACCCCTATAAAATATGAATGAGTTATAAAAACATTGTGGTAGCCAAGTGTGGATAATAAAATATGATATAACAAATACATAGGCAAGAAGGTATAGGTATGTGCATCGGTCATAGATAAGCAGAGTGTTTGTTAGAAGCTTGAAGTATGTTGTTGAGACCTATTTGAGGTATGTTTGAGCCTTCATATGGTATGAAATTATGTAATTGTTTGTATTTGTACGGTGGTTAAGCATATATGCTTTGAGGTAACAAAATCCAATACAAGAGTTCATTGATCCTGAGTCTCAAGAGTGCACATGAGCCATAGATTGGTCTGCAAAACCATTACTATTAAAAGTAGAGATTGTATCCAATTAAAAATGCATCATGTCTATAAATCAATCTTGGCTCGGAGAAGATAGATCATACCTACACTTCCAATTCGGGAATACATTTGTTAAGCAGGAGCATGACCAATATGGGGATTTGCTAGACCCAATTATGGGATCTCTTATCACAATATACTATGCTAAGGAGGGTTCCAAAGCCTCCAGTATAACATAATCAAGGAATAACCCTAAGGGGGTCCTAGGTTTTAATATTTCACCTATGTTAATAACAAGAAAGTAAATCTAATCTAGTACTCACCAAAGCTTGTAGCACAAAGTGGGGGTTAGAAACAAAACAAAAACCAAATATGCATAGAAGAAATATACTCACGTCAATGTATACGGAATCCTAATGCATGGAAGAGAAACACAACTGCATCTATTCTTACAAAAGAGAAATACAGTTAGGAATACTTACCTTGAAGATGAGCCCAACGAGTCTCAATCTCTCCCTTAGCCAAGGTGCTTCGCAATAAATTGTTGTGGTATGTAAAGATAGCAAAGACAAATCAGCTCTAGACTACACAACCTATCAATGCATCAAAAAGACTTCTCCACAAGACAAGATCCGTATCTCCAAAGAAAGTATGGAACCCTAAGCTTTACTTCTCAAGTAGAATGGTCAATAAGCAGATGTTCGTTCACACTTACTTCTTATTTGCTTTTTTCTTATCAAATGGTGGGAAATGAACTTGTATATATAGGTGGATCTTACCCTAAATCCTTTTGAAAATGTCGGCCGATAGGGTCGACCCAGTGGACCTTGTATAATTCTGGACAATAATTCACTAGGTTCCGAGCTAGGTCGGCCAAAGGTCAAAATAGCTCCTAAGTGAAAATAATCCGAAAATGTACAGGGTCGACCCAATAGACCTTGTATAATGGATTGACAAAATGGGATCAAGGTAAGGAAAATGAGGATAAAATGTGTAAAAAGTCTGGTAACAGTTTCAATTGAGAAGAGCAAGCTTAGAGTAAATGGTTTTAAGATACAAGTGTGTAGATAACATGTGGCAAAAGGGACAATAATCTTACGAAGCACTAATGGTTTACCCACCCCTTTCTCGGTGGACCCCTTAAGGCATGCACTCAGAGAGATTGAGATTCGACGGGTTCCTGCAAGATACAAAGTATTGGTAATCGATAAAAGTTTGAAAATATTATATGTATACATATGCCCCACTCAAAGCTCATCACGTGTCACGTAAGTGTAACACGGGATGGTGTTTCGGGAAATAGAACATGATAGCACATAACGTTGATGGTAAGTAAAGTGCAGTAAACAACAAATAAGATAAATGAAAGGATAGAGTTGAAAAACACATACCTTTACTTATCTTAGTGTTGTAGATAAAGAAGTAAACTGCAAGAGAAATGAAGGTGTCCAATGTGAAGAACATTTAGGCGAACCTATAGAAGTCAGTGCAAAAAATAGCCAAAAAGCGAAATCTTTTGGAATATAGGCATATAGTAGTGAAAAATGAGTTAGTAGAGACAAGGGTATTAGGAAAAATTGGCAAATTAGGATTGTTAAGACAAGGCTAAAATATTGAAGGCAAATGAGTGACAAAAGGATGACAAATGATAACAAATGATTGAAAAATACAGTAAATCACATTGGAAAACATGTAAAACATAAATGGCAAAAAGGAATGTAGAACATACTAAATCATGTTGGGAAGTATGTAAAACATAAATGACAAATGAAATATCAATGCAAGAAGATGTTAACAAAGATATGAAAGCAAGTGACAAGTAACTCTATGTAAGATAAGTATGTCAAATGAAAGTGAATAAAGCATAAATAAGTGAAAAATGAAATGTAAGTCAAGATATAAGACAAACATGAAGAAGTCATACATAAAGAGAAACATGTAAGAATGCCAAATGTCATATATGATATAAGTGAAGTCTTCAAAAATCAAACAAGAACATAATGGAGAAATGAAAATCAAAAGCTCTAAAGGATGAAAACTCAAACTTAGTGCTTGTTTTAAGATGCAAAGTAAGAAAATACAACCACGAAATGACATGACTAGGATGATAATGAGATGGTGTGGTAAATGGTGTAAGGGTGTAATCCATAGGTGCTCAAACATGTTGTTTTGCTCTAAAGATAGATAAAACTGAAACAAAGTAGTGCTAGCATATTTTTAAGAGATGAAGAAGAAGGGAATATAGAAGGAAAAACAGATTTAGAATCACAATTTCACTGTCAAGGGGGGAGATGAAATGGGTGGAGGGGAAAATGAAGGAAAAACCAAGATAGAGGAACTCTTTATTGAAGTCAAGACACTCAAATTAGGTTTGTCAAAACAAGAGGACTTTGGACCTTAAAAGACAATGAAGAGCTTCTCCTAGCTACACAAGTCTTAGGTTAACAAATGCATTATATAGATCATCCCATGAAGGCTGTATGCATGAAAACTAAAATGGACCTACCTTCCCACAATGTGTTCCCCATTCTTCAGAACCCCTTACAGAGCTATCGGTCTACTGCGAAGATTGGGTACTTGTGTGATAAAGTAGGTATTATTGTTATAGCTTGGAATTGCACCCTTGTGAGAGAGTTCTTCAGGCTCTTTCACTTCCAGCTACAAGCATGGGGACAACCTCAGGATGTGGGTATCCTATGGTGAGGTCAAACCTCTAGGCTTTTTAATGAGGTTAGTTCCTCAGGTGCTTCACTTTAGCTCCTTGATTCCCACACTAAAATCTACTAATGGCTAAGGAAAAGGGGGTAGGAGGATGGCTGAAAAGAAATCTAAGCTAAGGGAAGTGATGCACCAAAAAGAAGTGATCCACTTGGTTTGGGAAAAGAGGCAACTACTGATGAATCCAAATAGGACACAGGCTATTATGGGTCTTTCTCAAGGCCATAGGCATGGAGCTTTTGCATGGAGGTTGAAGGGAAGCCTTGCGCTTTGAAGGATAACAAAAATAGGTCTACGGGAGACACTATGAATTGGTAACACTTCAAAGAGAGCTTGACACACAGACACTTCACGCAATCCTGCACAAAATTGAAAGGATCAAAAGCAAGTTGCTAGAAAAAATCACAGGTGATGAATGACAATCATACATTCTACAAATGAAACCAAATGTGCACACTTGTTTTAACCAAAAACATAAAAGTCTTCCTTGTATTGCTTCAAAAGAGTCTTTTACAAAGCGATTTCTGTAGAGTAGTTCTATCGCCAATCCAAGGATCATTTGCTTGGCTCCAAGGCCTCTATTTATATAGAAAAGGGGGGAGAGAGAAGGGAAAGAAAGAAGAAGTCACTGATGGCTGGAACTTTGATGTTGTACTTCCTTGTCCCTAAATGCGCCACTCAAGATCACTAAATAATCCTCTCAAGTCCCTCCTATTTTTAAGTTTTTCTTTGGCGCATCTGAGAAGCCATGTTGTGAGCAACTGGAATGTCTCTTCTTGGCATGACGCATTTAATATTTTCACTCAAGATTGACGTGGCTTTTTTCTCTTTACGTGCCTTGCTGAAAGAACGCGGGTCTCCATGTGTTTTAGCCATGCTGCATTTAAGTGTCGAATGGCGATTGTGGGGAGCAAACTATGATGAATGAGAGCCTTTATAATTTCTAACTACCAACTGCTTGGACTCTCCCATGCTCATTGGTCATCCTTGTGCCACTTGTCCTTTACTGATTGGCCCTTTCTGCTCCAGCTTACGGCACGTGGCAGCCTTTCATTCGTTGCATTATGATTTTCGTGTTGCTGGACCAAGCTTAAGTTAAGCACTTGAAGAATCGCGATTTACTCTATGCAGATTAATTTGGGTTCTTTGATCTCTCCAACTTCAGACTTTCCCAAATCCTTTACTTATAAAGCTTTTAAAGTAAAGTACTTGGAAAAACCCAATTTACTCTATGTAGAGTAATTTGGGTTTTTCGAGCTTACTTACTTTGGACTTGTCCATCTTGAAGTCTTCTTTATTCTGTGGGCTCCTATTTGTCTCGGGCAAATCTCTCGAAGGAATTCCTTGGGGCAATTTGTCCGAAGGAATTCCTTTAGACTTTTTGTTCGAAGCTTCCTTCTTGCTATCTTCCTTCGGAAATTACCTTTCAGACTTTTCAAAATGGGCTTTCTCGAAGGGTGGGGACCCTTCGAGCTTCTTGCATGTCCCTTTGGACTTTCGCAAATGATTCTCCCGAAGGGAAAGATACCCTTCATGAATTTTGAAATGGTCATTCCGAAGGGTAACATACCCTTCAGGAAACTTGCAACTGTCCACTTGGAGAAGGAAAAGCCCTTCAGATTTATGAAAGTGACCTTCGAAAAAGTTGACTGGTCTTTCAAAAATGTTGAAAAGATCTTTTTTGCTTAAAAAAAACCATTTGGTATTTTGAAAATGCCCTTCAGATTTTTGAAGTGTACCTTTGGGTTTTTGGAGAAGATTTGTCCCTTGAAGAACTCGAGAAGCACTATTTTTCAAGACCAAATCAAGTTTGTCAAGTCCTTTTACTTATTTCGGGCTTCTGACTGCTCACAACTTATGAAATAATCAAGTAATGCCCCTTGGAGAACCCAAAATACACTGTCCATGAGTAATTCAGTTTCGTAACCCTGAATTACTTCTACTTATAAAACATTTAGAAGTCAAGCACAGCTGGAAACCCGATTTGCATTGTGCCCTCATAAACCCGAAGTTGTCACTGCTGGAAAATTTGAAGTCCTCCCAAAGACTTGCCATTTTCTTCCCTGAAAGCTCCATTTTTCATACTGACGCAAATTTTGATGTGGGTCAAAATTGGCCAACATTTATGGTGACTCGCAGGGAAGCATTCCTGCTATGCTTGAGAACCCAGCTCATTTGCTTCATTCGATCCATTATGCATGGAGTCACTGCTTTTGTACAAAGTTGGCTCTATCTAGAAACTTCCCTTGAAGCAACAAGAACAACCCAAACAAAACAAACTGTGCCCAAGGCACTTAGGGAATGGAAAACACTCAACTGAAATGGATGTGCACAAGGCACTTAGAGAAAAGCATGAAAAGCTATACAAAATGTACAATAACATATAATGGCTGCAAACTCTTCTAATAACACGGCTATAGATGAATCTCGTTGACTGGGATGGGTAATACCTTTCCATCCAGTCGGGCCAATTGGAAAGCGTTATGTTGTTTGCGTCCGTGGATCAAGTAGGGCCACTTCACAAGCTGTCAAACTTTGTATGGTTACCTAATTTGGCCTTTTTTGAATCCCATTTAAGGACCAAGTCTCCCTCCTTGAAGTCCCTTGTCGTGGCTCTCTTGTCAAAAGTTTTCTTGACCTAAGCCTGATGTGACTCTAGCGTCTTCATTGCAAGGTCCCTTGTCTCCTCAAGTTCTGTGAGTTCTGCCAATCTCACATTCATGGGTTCATCTTCTAGCAGCTCCAGTTGATGGGCTAGCTCTAATGCAGGAAGCTCAAGAGAAATGAGTAGCTTGGCCTCTCTTCCATATACTAGAACATATGGAGAATTGCCAACAATAGCTTTAGGAGTTATTCGGTCAGCCCACAAGGTTGTCTTCAACTTGGTGTGCCACGTCTTCTGATTTTCCTCCATGGTGCTCTTGATAATCCTCAACAAATTTTTATTTGTGGACTCAGCCAACCCATTGCCTTGAGGATAATAGTTTGAGGAAGTGTTGAGGTAGATGCCCATTTTGAGAGCCCATTCACTTGTTTTCAAACCAAGGAAAGCCAAAGCATTATCAGATATGATAGTAGATGCAACACCAAACCTGGTCACAATGCTGTTATAGAAATCTAAGACTGCGCTTTCATTGGCTTCATTCAATGCAATGGCTTCCACCTACCTGGTGAAGTAATCAGTTGTAGTAAGCACCCACTTACGTACTACACTTAATGGGGGGTTGATTATTCCAGTGAAGTCCAAACCCCACTGCATGAATGGTTGCTCTACTTGAATCGGGTTGAGAGGGAAATCCGCTATCCTTTGCTTACCTGTGAAGAGAGCACATTCTTGACACTTCCTCAACCTTGCATAAGCGTCCTTGAAGAGGCTGGGCCAGTAGTAACCAACCCTCATGAAATTTGCTGTAGTAGTCGGGTGCAAAATGACCTCCTGTAGGCCCATCATGGAAATGCTCCAAAAGCTTGGCTACTTGATCATCATCTATGCACCTCAGGGGCACTCCATTGAGGTCTCTTCTGAACAAAACCCTGTCAACTAAAGCATAAAATATGAATTGAAGTCTGAAATACCTTCTTTTTGCTTTGTCCATACCTTGAGGGCACTCATCTATTAGCAGAAAGTGCATTATATCATGGAGCCAACTAGTGTGAGGTGGAGGTGCATCTGCTTGTAGGTTATCTTGTGTTACCAAGATGAACCAAGATGACCTCTTTGTCTTCATGAAGGTCATCAACCATATGCTCACATAAGCCTTTACCTCTTACTAGCTTAGTGACCTTGATCTCCACGTCATACTCCATGACTTTAGTAATCCAACCAACGCTTTTTTAGCTCAAATCCTTGTTAAGAAGGTAGTCTCTTACTCCAGGATGAGACACCATAAGGAGGATTTTGCTGTTGGGTAGCATTGCCCTGAACTTCTTAAGGCTCCTTACTATTGCAAGGACTTGCTTTTCTACAAAGGTATACATCACCTCATCCTCTTCAAGCCCCTGACTGAAAAATGTTAATGGCTGCTCAAGTCCACCATTTCTTTGCATCAGCATGGCTGATATATTATCAATGTTGGCAAAAACATACAATATAAAATCCCTTGAGAAATGAGGATTCATAAGTGTGGTTGCTTGAGCGATGGCTTGCTTGATAACCTCAAATGCTGACTTGCCTTCATTTGACCAAGTGAACACTTGGTTCCTTTTCAACATAGCAGTGATGGGCTTGACCAAACTTGCAAAACTAGGGATAAATCTTCTCACAAAGTTTATCTTTCCAAGCAAACTTTGGATTCCCTTCTTATGCTTGGGTAAGGATAAGGCCAAGATGGCACTTATTCTATCAAGATCAATGGACAACCCCTCCTTTGAGATGATGTGGCCCAACAACGTGCTTTCATGCATGGAAAATATGCACTTCTTGGGATTTAATGAAACCCCATACTCTGCACCTTTCAAAAATCAGCCTCAGGTGGTCCATATGCTCGCTGGGATTCTTGAAAAAAACTGTGATGTCATCCAAGTATAGCAACATCATTTGGTTTAGTAGAAAGCCATATCCATGGATTGTTGGAAAGTTGTGCCAACATTTGATAGACCAAAGGGCATCTTTTGGTATGCATACGTGCCCCATTTGGTGGTAAAGGCAGTTTTGTACCAATCTTCATCTTTCACTTAGACTTGGTTGTAGCCAAAAAATTCATCCAACAGAGAAGCGTTTTGATCGTGCAACTACTCGGAGAAGTTGCTTAGGGTGGTAGAGGGTAGTGATCCTTCAAGGAGACATTGTTCAAATCTCTGAAGTCCACACAAAGCCTAATCTCCCCACTCTTTTTTCTTATAGGCATCAAGTTGGCTACCCATGATGAGTGTTTGATGGGAAAGATGATCCTGGACTCGATCAACTTGGTCAGCTCCTTCCTCATCAACTCTTCAATCTTGGGGTTAATAGGCTTTTACTTTTGCCTTACGTGCTTGGCATTGGCCTCCAACTCTATGGTATACTGAGTTAACTTAGGATCAAAACCCTTTAGGTTGCTGTACTCCCAAGCAAAAATGTCTGCATACTCTTGGCAAAGTGCTATGAAAGCATGTCTCTCAGCCTTGCTGCTTACCTTCCCAAGCTTGAGAAGTTTGTCTTTGAAGATGAGGACTCTCTCATAGTTCTCTTCATTAGTAGACATTACTGCCTTTTCTTTCCTCACATGGGCTCCTTCATGAAAAAGGCCCTTAAATATAACTAGCCTTTTAGGAAGTTTGTTTGACTTTAGCTGAATAATCTGATCCTCATATTAATGCTGCAATTTATCTTGGCTAGAGGAGAACTCAGCTTCCTGATATAAGAAGCGAGCAATTTACTTGTCACTCTCAAAAACTTGCTAGTGGGTTTCATTATCTGGCACTGATGGTCTCACCACCACCTTGACATGTAGCTGAACCTTGGTTTTCTTCAGCTCACTTGGAATGTCAAACTAAGCTCCCACGGCTGCCAACCTGTCAGCATGCTGGTTCTGATTTCTTGGGACAACTTGAATGTCAAAGGTTTCAAAATCTTCAATCAAGTCCCACACACTATTTTTGTAGGACCTCATCAAAGGGCTTTTTGTGATGTTCAAGCCTCTGACTTGGTTAACTATGAGCTTGTTGTCTCTATAAGCTTGCAGTAGTTTGAATCCTCTTTTGGTGGCCCATTGAAGGCCATGGATCAAGCCTTCATATTTTGCTGCATTTGAAGAGCAGCTGAAATGGAACCTGTAGGAAGAGAACAGCTTGTTACTTGAAGGGAAAACCAACATCGTCCCAGCACCTACACCATTTTTTCTCCTTGAGCCATCAAAGAACAATTTCCATAAACCATTGGGGTCTTCTTTAGGTCTAATGAGGGAAGACATAGGTTGATTCTCTTCAGGCAGCAGACAGACACTCACGTCTCCTTCCTCAACACCTTTCAAAGGGTTGAAAAATTGGTTATCTCCCCATAGCTCATCCAAGAACAAGTTTGGAACCTTTTCAAGATGAGTGTTCAGCTTCTGGCCAATTGTAAACTCATCTTTATCAAGGATAGTACAATTGAGGTTTATGTTATCTGGCTGATGGGGTCCACTGTGGAATTGTGCCATGGGTTCAGCCTTGATTGAGACCTTAGTCCTATACCTTATTCTAAATGCCATGTAAGACCAATATGCTGCAAAGTAAGCCCCAATATTCGCTGTAAACTCTCTAGAAAGACAATGCAAAGTGATGAGTGACATCTAGGATCAGCACGTCTTGCACCACGGACACGCTAGGACAAGCATGCAAGGTTAGGCTCAAATTCTTGATGAGACCTGATGGCTTTGTGGAAGAACCATCAAGCTGCAAGACTCCCTTGGTGTGCAGCTCATACTTGAGGTTCAACTGGTCAGCAATAGACGTTGGCATGACTGAGGTGCTGGCCTGACTATCCATCAAGCAATTGTGCACCAAGGAATCGTCGATGATCAATGAAATATAGAATGGAGGGGGTTTGGTCACATTACTTGACCTTTCTCTCAAAGGACTCTTGGCTGCATTAGTGAAGACTTCAACTTCTTTGCTTGGTTGCTTACTTGCAGCTGTAGAAACACTCATCTTGGATAAACCTTCCTGAAGAATGTCTACTTGGCCAGGCATGGAAAGAATGTCCCACATTGGTACGCTCACACTGGATTTCTTCATTTGTTCAACAATGTTAATTGGTGTACCACCAACCTTTGCCTGGGTTTTGGGAGTAACTATTGCTAGCTTTATCAATGAAGGAGTAGTGACAAGAGGTTCTTTGAAAGCTTCTTGGTTGTCATCCATATTCCTTCTCTTAAACCTTGTGTTTACTGAGACCGGGATGTGGGCCAAACTGGGAGTAACCTGCAGATTGGATGCATAGCATTCCTCTTGTTCACTGATGATCATTGAGGCTTTTGACTGGTTTGACCCCCGATCTGAGCCTTGTTCTTGTGGAGGCTGCTCTTGCTTTATCAGTGTGGGCACCTCTGTGCTTTGGGCCATAAGAGCTTGGTTATACCCATAAGCAACAACGTCTTGCCATTGATCATTGAACGCCTAGTTGGAGCCATTAGTTGGGACAATGGATTGTCCAAAAGAATAATTCCAAGGCGTTGTCCCTTCAACCTCCTAAGCCACATTGTTCTGAATCGGGACCAAGGAGTCGGAAGGGTCTGCAACATTCGGATTATAATTATGCTGCCTAGCATAATTAGGCTGCCCCTATCTTTGAAAACCTCCTTTGTAGGGTGGCCTATTTGCTTGATAAGATTGTTGCTGAGGCTAGTATGGAGCTTGATATGGCTTGCTGTAAGCTTGTTACCTCTTGACATTGACCGCATCATTCCTCAAAGATTAGAGCATACTCTTCAATTCTAAGTAATTCGTCTGCTTTTGAGAGTTGTTGGATTCAATAATGGAGGCTTCTCTCGCTTTGGTGAAGGCACAAGAGCAATTGTTGGCATTGGAAGTATAACATCAAGTGGAGGAATGACTGCAAAAGGTGGTCTGATCTCAGGAAAAAGAGGCATTAAGGGTCTGAGAGTAAGCTTGCCTGCCTGAACCAGGTAATTTTTTGCTTTAATGGCCACCTTGTATGCATTTGACAGTATGTCCCCTCTCATGGATTGAATCATTACAATTATGTCACTATTGAGAGCCTTCAAGTAATACCAAAAAGCAAAGTTCAGAGATGGTCTAATAGCTGCTAGAATTCTATTCCAAGCCTTCTGAAATCTTGTATTGAAGTTTTGCATGACTTCATGAGGAGCTCTCTTGATTGTGGTTAGCTGCTCTACAAGTGACAGATGATCACTCTTATCTGCAAACCTTTTACACAGGGCTGTTCTTAGCTTGTCCCATGAGTGGATAGAATTAGGAGCTAGGCCCCTATACCAATCTAATGCCTTTCCCTTGAAGGATACAACCAATATCCTAACAACCACGTTCTCCACTGTGATATTGTGAATGTTGCAAAAATTGGCTATGTCCGTTATGCGCTCAGTAGGAGTTATAGATTGGTCTCTTGTGTAATAAGGAATACTTTTGAGGGCTGTTATTGGTATATGATCATACTGTGGCAAATTCAAAGATCTCCTTGTGTAGGTATACCTTATGATTGGTTTAGGAAAGTAGCTTCTTATGTAAGGGTGAGTATGGGCGAACCTTAACCTTCGTGCTGAGTTTAAAGGTAATTCAACAAATTTAAAAGGAATACCTGCAAAAGTCGATCGTGTAGTCACCTTTGGTATGAAAGATAGCTACTGCTCTGCCACCAAATCGCTGGGTGTTCTTTGGAGTCACAAGATGCTGAAGGATGAATGCTACTATTGCTGCAAAATGATCAAAACAACATCAAATTTGACCAATCTTCTATAAAAAATGGAAGTGAAAATGGTAGTGAGTCCCATCGGATGTGCCAGAACTGTTATAGTTTGAAATTGCACCCTTGTGAGAGAGTTCTTCTGGCTCTCTCACTTCCAGCTACAATCATGGGGACAACCTCAGGATGTGGGTATCGTATGGTGAGGTTGAACCTCTAGGGTTTTTAATGAGGCTAGTTCCTTAGGTGATTCACTTTAGTTCTTTGATTCCCACACTAAAATCTACTAATGGATAAGAAAAAGCGGGTAGGAGGATGATTGAAAAGAAATCTAAGCTAAGGGAGGTGATGCACCAAAAAGAAGTGATCCACTTGGTCTGGGAAAAGAGCCAACTACTGATTAACCCAAACAAGACATAGGCTATTCTAGTTCTATCTCAAGGCCATAAACATGGAGCTTTTGCGTGGAGGTTGAAGGGAAGCCTTGCGCTTTGAAGGATAACAAAAATAGGTCTATGGGAGACACTATGAACTAGTAACACTTCAAAGAGAGCTCGACACACAAACACTTCACGCAATCTTACACAAAACCGAAAGGATCATAAGCAAGGTGCTGGAAAAAATTGCAGGTGATGAATGACAATCATACATTCTACAAATGAAACCAAATGTGCACACTTGTTTTAACCAGAAACATAAAAGTCTTTCTTGTATTACTTCAAAAGAGTCTTTTACAAAGTGATTTTTGCAAAGTAGTTCTATTGGCCAATTTGGGGATTATTTTCTTGGCTCCAAGGCCTCTATTTATATAGAAAAGGGGGGAGAGAGAAGGGAAAAAAAGACGTCGCTGATGGCTAGAACTTAGATGTTGTACTTCCTTATTGTCCCTAAATGCGCCACTCAAGATCACTAAACAATCCTCTCGAGTCCCTCTTGTTTTTTTAAGTTTTTATTTTTCACATTTGAGAAGCCATGTTGTGAGTAGTTGGAATATCTCTTCTTGGTATGACGCATTTAATCTTTGCACTCAAGATTGACGTGGCTTTTTTCTCTTTACGTGCCTTGCTGAAAGGACGTGGGTCTCCATGTGTTTCAGCGATGCTGCATTTAAGCATCGAACGGCGATTGTGGGGAACGAACTATGACAAATGAGAGCCTTTATAATTTCCAGCTACCAACTGCTTGGACTCTTCCATGCTCATCGGTCATCCTTGTGCCACTTGTCCTTCACTGATTGGCCCTTTTTGCTCCAGCTTATGCCACATGGCAGTGTTTCATTCGTTGCATCATGATTTTCATGTTGCTGGACCAAGCTTAAGTCAAGCACTTGAAGAATCCTAATTTACTCTATGCAGAGTAATTTGGGTTCTTTGATCTCTCCAACTTCAGACTTTCCCAGATCCTTTACATATAAAGCTTTTAAAGCAAAGTACTTGGAGAAACCCGATTTACTCTATGCAGAGTAATTTGGGTTTTTTGAGCTTACTTACTTCAGACTTGTCCATCTTGAAGCCTTCTTTATTTTGCAGGCTCCCATTCGTCTCGAGAAAATCTCCTGAAGGAATTCCTTGGGACAATTTGTCTGAAAGAATTCCTTTGGACTTTTTGTTCGAAGCTTCCTTCTTGCTCTCTTCCTTTGGAAATTACCTTTCAGACTTTTCAAAATGGACTTTCCCGAAGGGTGAGAGACCCTTTGGGCTTCTTGTATGTCCCTTCGGACTTCCGTAAATGATCCTCCTGAAGGGAAAGATACCCTTTGGGAATTTTGAAATGGTCCTTTCGAAGGGAAACATACCCTTTGGGAAACTTGCAACTGTCCACCTGGAGAAGGAAAAACTCTTCGGATTTATGAAAGTGACCTTCGGAAAAGTTGATTGGTCTTTCAAAAATGTTGAAAAGATCCCTTTTGCCTAAAAAAGGCCCTTTGGCATTTTGAAAATGCCCTTCAGATTTTTGAAGTGTACCTTCGAGTTTTTGGAGAAGACTTGTCCCTTGAAGAACCTGAGAAGCACTATTTTTCAAGACCAAATTGGGTTTGTCAAGCATTTTTACTTATTTTGGGCTTCTGACTGTTCACAACTTATGAAGTAATCAAGTAATGCTCCTTGGAGAACCCAAAATACACTGTCCATGAGTAATTCGGGTTCGTAAACTCAAATTACTTCTACTTATAAAACATTTAGAAGTCAAGCACTGCTGGAAACTCGATTTGCACTGTGCCCTTAGAAACCCGAAGTTGTCACTGCTGGAAAACCCAAAGTCCTCCCAAAGACTTGCCATTTTCTTTCCTGAAAGCTCCATTTTTCATACTTAGGCAAATTTTGATATGTGGGCCAAAAATGGCTAACAAGTACCATAAAGTTTTTTGAATTCTCCTATTCCAATCTATTGGCCTACCGCACCCCAATGGACCTCGGCTCTATGTGAGGCCAACTTGTGGAGTTTGAGCTTCGATTAGAGATAGGAGATGTGTTTGGAATCACATCTTTTGGTGTGATATTGACTTTTAAGATTTGTATGTTGCCTTTTGTATATTATTGCCTTTTGTTTCAAATGATTTGGTTTTTAACTTTCTTGATGGCTTTTTCGATTCCTCTATACATATTTGGAAAACCAAACATGGGTGCTAAAGATGAATTTCATTTGAATACTTGGGACTTGGTTGCTAAGAGAGAACATCAAAGAGCATGGGGTCTAAGAGTCTCGCAAATCTAGGTGAAATAAAAGTGCTATCTTGACTTCGACCTTGTTTTATCCAATAAGTGAAAGGAAAGGAAAAATCAAGAGGAATGATACATGAAACAATGCAAAAGAAAGTGACAAAGGGTAAAAAGGAATACAATGACAGTAAAGTATGATTCCTTATCATAGAAAAATGGATGAAAACATGTTAGCATAGATTGTTGTGCAACTTCCATTTATCAAAAGAAGCATAAACAAAACACATTTTAGAAAAGGAATAATAAGATGGTAATTTTATGAGGGCCAGGTCCTATCCATGGTCTTACACTACAACTCATAAAAGAGAAACCCACAAGGGTGCCAAAAAAAACTTGTGAAACAATAAAATGAGAAAAGAAGAAAAATTGGTATTTTGTGAGGGCCAGGTCCTATCCATGGTCTTACACTGCAGACTCACAAAAGAGAAATCCACAGAGGTGAATGCTAAATAAGGAAAAAAATAAAGCTACTAAGGCAAAGAATAACATAAAAAGACAAAAATAAAAGAAATATATGAGTACAAAAATGAAAGCAAATGCCAAAAGTGATGTGTAATAAAACCAAAGAACGTAAAGGAAGACAATGATGCTTAAAAATCGAAAGTAAAAAAAAGAAAGTGCACAAAAAGAAAGAAACACAAGATATATCCTAACATCTGTATCAAAGATGAGCATGTGAAATACAAGTCTATAAGTCTCATAAGGTTTTTTGAAGTTGAATTTGTTTGTTATTATGCATTGTAGAATAAGAGTGGGCATTGTAAGATATGCCCCAATAGGTAAGTGGATGCAGGGATGGGCATCTCAAGATGCCCCAAAGTTTGAAGGGACATGTGGATGGGCATTACAGGTGCCCCAACATGTGAGTTGGAGTGAAGTAACATTGAACCATTAAAATGATTTGCATTCGATTGGTAGGTGCATTTGGAGATAGGTAAATGTGAAGGTTTGTTAGATTTTAAGGAGGTTGAATTTCACATAGGATGTGTAGGAGAGGTATGAAGAGGTAAAGGAGGACCATATATGATATGCTTTGGAGTAGGCATTTGCACTAGGTATTTCTTTGGTTCAAGTGATCTAAGAGGTTGATGATCAATGAATGCAACAATATTTTTAAAGTTGTTCATGTTAGTTATCCTTTACTTATTGGTGTAGGAAGAAGGATCAACTATGGTTTGAACAACATTAGCAGATGAGGTATACGTATGGGATAATTGTTGTTGATCATTGGGTAGTTGATTTTGATGTGATTGTGGTTCTTGAGATTGAATTTGAGAAGCTTGAAGATAGTCTTGATAATGTTTTTTTGTTAGAGTATCAAGATTGAAATGCAGACCAGGTAAGGAAGAAAGAAGAAAATGGTGAAGATCACGACAAGACTCATGATAATGACCTATAGTAGCATGCCACCATCATAATTTATTAGGATCGTATCATTTTGGAGGAGGTTTGGAAGGATCAAAGCTCATGGGTTTAGAGGGTGGCAATTTATTCTGAAGTTGTTCTAGAGTCAAGGGTGGGTGGTTTGGGTTAAAATTGGATGCTCCACGTTGAGGTTGGGGAGGCTTGGATGAATCAATATTATGATAAAATGATTGAAAAGGTTTTTTAATAGTTGTTTGAGGTGTTTCAAATTGAGTCATAAGATAGTCTTGCATTTTTTCTTGGTCTAAGGCTTCTTCTAAAGTTTTAGGTGAAAAGATTCGAACTTTCTATTGAAGGGGTGTTTTAAGAGCAGTGACAAATAGTTTTAAAAGAGTGTCATCATTCATGTTATGGTCTATTTTATGAGCGAGATATTTCCATCGTTTGATGAAAGTATGAGCAGATTCATTAGAAAGTTGTTTGGCATTGATGAAATGGCTAAGGTAATTTTAAAGAAGGTCATCATGTCGGAATTCCTTCACTAGAGCATTGACTAAATCCTCTAGTTGTAAAGATGGAATGTCTATGAATTTGGCTATACCATTCAAGTGCATCACCAACAAAGGTTTTGGCTAAGAGCTTGGTGGTAGCAAAGGTGTTAGTTTGGACCCACTCCTTATAGAGATTACCAAAAGATTTAAGAAAGATAGTAGGGTCCTTAGTCTCATTATACGTGATAGTTGGAGAAATGTTTTCAGTATCTATTGATGCAATGAATGGGGCTAAATTTTCATTTTGAAGATGTTGAAGCATTTTGTTATTTATTGGAGGTTGAGGGATGATATTCCCATTGGCATCGCTAAGAGGAGGGATGAAATTTTGATTTGATTGAGACATGATGATTTGAGATGGTTGACTAGTCATGTTTAATAAATGTTATTGCATGTTCATCATTTGAGATTGATTGGTTGTTTGCATGATGGTCACTTGTTGAACTACATGTGAAAGAAGTTGAGTTGTATCAATAGGTGGATTGGTGTTTGTAGGAGGGGTATTGGTGTAGATAGGAGGGGGATTATTAGTGTTGGTGGGAGGAGGATTATTTGTAGGTGGAGGATTCCCAACATTGATATTAAGAGGAGGATTAGAATGAATGACCTTAACTACATTACATTGTGTAGTGATTGGTTTTGGTTTAGGAGAAGAGGAAGGAAGAAAGTGGATAGTTTCATTTGAAGTAATAAAATAAGTGAGGTTATTATCCAAATCCTTAATTATGCAATGTTCTTGACAAAAAGAAGGCTGAAAAGATGTCATCATAATGAGATAAGACTAGATAACCACACAAGAAAATAGGAAGTGACAGGAAACTGTACAGAGTCGACTAGGTCGACCTAGCACAAAAAATAGGGCTTGAAAACAGTACAGGGTCGACTGGGTTGACCTAATACAACAAAGGTTGAAAAAGTGTACAGAGTCGACCCTGTACAGCAGATAGAGAAAAATAGACAACCTATAATAGATTATGTACTGAAACAAGAAGAATTTTGTAAGTATTTTGAAAAGCAAGAATTGAAGGGAAACAAACAATCAGTTGGATCAATGAGGGTGATCCAATTGAGGCACACATCACAAACCCTTGCACCAATGCTGGACAATGCAATTTTTTGCAATACAAAATATAATTGAGCAAAGAGCAATCAATTAACTTGAAAAGTAAAAGCTAACTAGATGGTCAACTTGAATGTTATTAGATTATTAGAATATAGTTTTAAATGTGATGGGAAGTTTCCTATAAGCAAGGAACTAGAAATCAATGTAGGATGGTTTCAAAACATTTGGGCTGAAACGGATACGTATTGACAATGGTACAGGCTTGGTATTAGGGCTTACTCCCTCACTTCACACATCGCAGTGATAAGGGTGTCGGGTATTTAGCCAGAATATACCGTTAACCACATGTTTATACTTGGCTAGAAAACCAAGTTGGCTTTTCCCTTGGTGATGAAATCCAAGTAGGTAGGCCTTGGGTAGACAATTGTTAAAATGCTTGTTAATTTTTTATGATTTTGTCACGTGCGCATAAAATAAAAAATAGTGAAACTAAACAGTAAATTGAAAACCACTTGATTAAATTAAATTAAATTATATTATATTATATTCAATTATATTGTATTATATTCAATTATATTGTATTATATTTAATTTAATTCTATTATATAGGCTCTAGACAAGAGGACCTCCATAGTAGTTCCTCTCCCAGATTTTTCAACTTATAGGAGAGGATAACTCTAGAGTTAATTCACTGACCAAGCAAGTATTGTATTGTATGCTCCGATTTTAGTCGCTACTAAGAACACTCTTTTCTGAAGACCTTCATGGCTTTGACAACTTTGGGAGGGACTTATCAGCTCTAAGAACGGAGGCCATGGGGTAGGGTAGGGACCGGTTTTGTTTTGAGAGGGAGGCAGGTAAGATAAGACAGCCAATCCTCTCCTCTCAATCAAGCGAGGCGTCTTTAGAGAGTTTCCTTTCTATTTAAGCCTTTTTTTGGTTCCAAAACCCTACTACTGGATGGTTGGCGACCGATTAAACTCAAACTAGACCCCCTGAGCTTCTGGGCTCAAGAGAGGTCCCCCAGTTTCAGTTTATCTCAGTTTCCAGCTGATTGGGCTCATCTTGTAATACTTGGTTGTTTGGGAAGACGCTCTCTTAGCTCTCTACTCTACCTCTTATTGGACTTGGACTTAGGCCATCCCCTCTTTTTAATCTAGTTGGGGCTTAGTCCGTCCAATAAGGTGAGCTTCTAGCTGAGTCTTTCCTCTCCTCTCCTCGTCTTAGGCCAATAAGCTAAGCTGAAAGAGGACTTAGACTAGGGATTAGGCCAATTTGGCCTGTAGTTTAGGGCTTAGGACAGCAGCTTCACTTCGGTGAAAGGGAACTCTGCAGTTAGGGGGTGACTGACACCTATACTCAGGAATTGGGGCAACTAGTGGACATGCCTAAATGGACGTCGTTAGGACGTGGTTAGTTTTGGAAGGGAAGGTTTAGGAAAGGGAAGGTAAGGTTTAGGAGAGGGAAGGTCTAGATAGGTTTAGGAGAGGCAAGGGAAGGTTTAAGAGAGGTAAGGTCTAGATAAGTGGGGTTTAGTAAGGATTAGGATATACCTAACTATTTACACTAAACTAAACTAAATTAAACCTATCTACAACTAAACTAAACCTATATAAACTAAACTAAACCTATATACAACTAAACTAAATTAAACCTATATAAACTAAACTAAACTAAACCTATAGACAACTAAACTAAATCTATAGACAACTAAACTAAACTAAACCTATATACAACTAAACTAAACCTAACCTCTTTAAACTAAACTAAACCTATATACAACTAAACTAAACTTAACCTATACCTATCTAAACTAAACTAAACTAAACCTAACCTCTCTAAAGTAAACCTATTTAAACTAAACTAAACCCGACCTATACCTATCTAAACTAAACTAAACTTAACCTCTATAAACTAAACCTATCTAAACTAAACTAAACCTAACCTCTATAAACTAAACTAAACCTATCTAAACTAAACTAAACTAAACCTAACCTCTATAAATTAAATTAAACTAAACCTATATACAACTAAACTAAACCTATAGACAACTCAACTAAACTAAACCTAACCTCTATAAACTAAACTAAACCTATATACAGCTAAACTAAACTAAACCTATATACAACTAAACTAAACCTAACCTATATACAACTAAACTAAACCTATATAAACTAAACTAAGACAACAAGATAATTAAGATCGCCCTGCTAACTCCCCCCTCCCCCCGCCCCCCGGAGAGGGGGGATATAACAAGGTAAGGTTTAGGAGAGGGAAGGGAAGGTTTAGGAAAGGGACTAAACTAAACTAAACTCTATTTGATACTTAAATTATCTCAACTCAACTAAACCTATATAAACTAAACTAAACCTAACCTATCTAAACTAAACTAAACTAAACTAAACCTATCTAAACTAAATTAAACATAACCTCTATAAACTAAACTAAACCTATATACAACTAAACTAAACCTAACCTCTATAAACTAAACTAAACTAAACTAAACCTATATAAACTAAACTAAACCTAACCTATACCTATCTAAACTAAACTAAACCTATATAAACTAAACTAAACCTAACCTATAATTATATAAACTAAACTAAACCTAACCTCTATAAACTAACCTAAACCTATATACAACTAAACTAAACCTATCTATAACTAAACTAAACCTATATAAACTAAACTAAACCTAATGTATCTACACTAAACTAAACTAAACCTATCTATAAAGATTAAGATCCCCCTGCCCCACCCCACCGAAGGGGGAGATATATAAAGTAAACTAAACCTAACAAACAAGGTAAGGTTTAGGAGAGGGACTAGACTAGACTAAACTAAACTAAACTAAACCTCTATAAACTAAACTAAACTTAAGATATCTAAACTAAACTAAACCACTACTCAGAGTTAGAACTAAACTAAACTTATCTAAGACAAATAATTAAGATCCCCCCTCTACCCCCTCCGCCCCCCGGAGGGGGGATATATAAACTAAACTAAACTTATAGAGTAGTAAACTAAACATCTCTAAACTAAACTAAATTGAGAGTGCCTCCACTCTCTAAACTAAATCTAAACCTCACTGAACTAAACTAAACTGAGAGTGCTTCTACTCTCTAAACTAAACTTAAACTAAACTGAGAGTGCCTCTACTAAACCTAAACCTCTCTAAACTAAACCGAGAGGAGAGTGCCTCTACTAAACCTAAATCTCTCTAAACTAAACCTAAACTAAATCTCTTTATTAGTGCCTCTACTCTCTAAACTAAACCTAAACCTTTATAAACTAAACTAAACCTAAACTAAATCGAGAGGAGAGTGCCTCTACTAAACGTAAATCTCTCTAAACTAAACCTAAACTAAACCGAGAGAAGAGTGCCTCTACTCTCTAAAGTAATCCTAAACCTCTCTAACCTAAACCTCTCTAAACTAAACCGAGAGGAGAGTGCCTCTACTCTATAAACTAAACCTAAACCTCTCTAAACTAAACCTCTAGTGAACTAAACTAAACTAAACCTATATAAACTAAACTAAGACAACAAGATTTTAGTCCCTCCTACCCCCTGTTGGGGGGCATATAATGGGTCATGTGACGTATATACACTTCTCAAAGGTACAGAGAGGTCTAAAGGAAGAGAAGAGGCCTAGTCTCACTCTATACAATACAATACAGATAAGGAAAGAAGGTACAAAGTTTAGAAGAGTTTGTTTTAGAAGAGAAGAGGGGTCTAAAGGAAGGGGAAGGGATAGTTAAAAAGACAAAACCGTCCAAAAAATGGGCCGTTTTTTCTCAAAATAGGAGGGGAACTCTCGAAAAGTCAAAACACGTTATGTTTTATTTCATTTATTTCTTCTCTGACAAGACAAAACCGTCCAAAAAATGGGCCGTTTTTCCCCAAAATAGGAGGGGAACCCTCATAAAGTTGAAACACATTTTTTAAACATCGTTTCATTCTTCTCTTATTTATCTTAACAGTAGGATTGGTTGGTTGCCCCCATAAATAGGATAGAAACATGGGGCTTGGGTTCGAATCCCTGGTTTTCAGAAGTAGGCATGGAGCGAATACGACTCCCTTTTTTGGCAGGTACCAAGCGAAAATGCCCTCTGATTCCTCCCTCTGATAATTGAGCAGGTTATGGAGGGAGTCACTCCCCAAAGAGGTTTTAGAGGAACCAACGTTTCCTTGCTGGTAACAAGGACTGATTCTTCTTCTATAGCTTCTCTATAGAGTAGTCACTTCCTAGAAAGGTTATCTTCTATCGAGGGATATTTCCATGTCGAGGCTCCACCGGGTTATCATTTTTCAATTAGGTGGACAACTCTGCTATACTCAAAACTGGGGTGTTGGCTATTGCTGGTACGATATACGGAATGAAGGGACCCATGATCACAGAAACCCACTCTTAAATAGAGCCCTCTATAATTAGATTTTTATATTATATTCAATTATATTATATTTGATTTAATTCTTAGTAGCGACTAAAACTAGAGCATACAGTACAATACTTGCTTGGTCAGTGAATTAACTCTAGAGTTATACTCTCCTATAAGTTGAAAAATCAGGAGAGGAACTACTCTATGGTATATTATATTCAATTATATTATATTATATTCAAGCATGCAAGCAACAAAAAATGAAAGTGTGAGCTAATTACTAGCATGTAAGGGTTAATTCCAACTTTGAAACATGGTATAGTGTTGATGCAGTCGACAGTGTATGCATAGAATACAAAACAGGGTCGACAGTGTTGCCATTGTATTGCGGAAGCAAGGTCTGAAAATAAACAAGGTCGATAGAGTTGATCTAGTTATCCAGACATCACACATAATACAAAATTGGGTTGACAAGGTCGATCCAGTTGATTGTATAAGGGCAGTTTTAAAGACTGCAAACTATGAAAAGAAAAGACTATAAGAAAAGAGACAAAGGATAGAAAGAAACCTTGGTGAGTCTGAAGATGCAAAGAAATGAGATTGCTATCAAAGAACCCTGATAAATGCTTGAAAATCCTACTAATAGGGTCTACCAGGTCGATGCAGCTTTGAAAAAACATGTTGTTGAGTGCTTAAAATGTACAGGGTTGACTGGGTTGACTTAGTATGCTGAACAAGATGCTTGAAAATGTACAGGGTCGACTGGGTCGACCTCGTAGTCCGGATTGAGTGTCTGAAACCTAGTACTCTGGATTGGATGTCTGAAAGTATATAGGGTTGACTAGGTCAACCCAATATGTTTTTTGTACCTAATAAAAAACCTACAAAAACATAACTGAGTCATCTTGATGCAATTGTGTGTTAACCCTGAACACAAAAGTTAGAACTGGGTCGATGCAGTCGACCTAGTATGGCAAATATATGATAAAAATGATGAAAAATAAGTGAATAAATCCTGCAAGGGTTAGTTTACATTGGGTGCACCAGAATGTATGCAATTAGAAATGCATCATGTTTATAAATCAATCCTGGGTCGGAGAAGATAGAGCATACCTACACTTCTGATTGGAAATACATTTGTTAAGTGGGAGCATGACCAATATGGGGATCTGTTATCACAATACATTATGCTAAGCAGGGTTTTAAAGTCTTCAGTCTAACACAATCACACAATAACCCTAAGGGGGTCCTAGGTTTTAAAATTTCACCTATGCTAATAACAACAAAGTAAATCTAATCTAGTACTCATCATAGAAACAAAACAAAAACTAAACATGCATAGAAGACATATATTCATGTCAATGTATATGGAATCCTAATGCATGGAAGAGAAGCACAACTGCATTATCTATCTACTCTTACAAAGGAGAAATAAAGTTAGCAATACTTACCTTGAAGATGAACCCATTGAGCTTCAATCTCTCCTTTGGCCAAGGTGCTTCGTAAGAAATTATTGTGGTATGTAAGGATAAAAAGACAAATCAGCTCTAGGCTACACTATCAATGCATCAAAAAGACTTCACAAGATAAGATCTGTATCTCCAAAGAAAGTATGGAACCCTAAGCTTTACTTCTCAAGTAGAATGGTCAATAAGCAGATGTTCGTTCGTACTTCTTATTTGCTTCTTTCTTATCAAATGGTGGGAAATGAACTTGTATATATAGGTAGATCTTACACTAAATCCTTGACCCAATGGACCCTGTATAATTCTGGACAATAATTCACTAGGTTCCGAGCTAGGTCGGCCAAAGGTCAAAATAGCTCCTAAGTGAAAATAATCCAAAACTGTACAGGGTCGACCTAGTAGACCTTGTACAATGGATTAACAAAATGGGATCAAGGTAAGGAAAATGAGGATAATTGTGTCAAAAGTTTGGTAATGGTTTCAACTGAGAAGAGCAAGCTTAGAGTAAATGGTTTTAGGAAAGTGTGTAGATAACATGTGGCAAAAGAGACAACAATCTTACGAAGCACCAATGGTCTGCCCACCCCTTTCTCGGTGCACCTCTTAAGACATGCACTCAAAGAGATTGAGACTCGACAGGTTCTTGCAAGATACAAAGTGTCAGTAATCGATAAAAGTTTGAAAATATTGTGTATACAGAGACTGTTTGCTTAGAAGGCGTGAAACAAGGTCTTAAGTATGTATAGACAGAATACGTGACAGAGTTGTCTAAAGAATCATGGTCTTGATGTGTTGGTGACCTCATAAGGTGTCATGATGACATGACGCAAGGACCATAACAGTGTGCTGAAGATTATCATTCCTGTAGGTTGACATGAAGATGTCCTAGGTCTAAGAAGAGAAGGTGGTTGACTGTGCTAGATTGAGAAGTTTCATGTTTGCATAAATAAATCTAAGTTTGTAATGATCTAAGAAGGTGACTAGATATTGTAAGCACATTCAATGAGATAATAGGAAGAGAGCTTGAAGGTATTCTTGAGACCACAGAGGTCTAAGCCTGAGAAACTCAATGAAAGTGACTGTAGTCTTAAGGTCTTTGTGAATACCAAACATGGGTGACTTGTTTGAGTTGTATAGTGATTTTGGTCCATTGAGATTATTGATCTAAGTGAATGGAGGTATTCTTTAGGTCATGTTGTTCATGTAGGAGCAGTTTGCTTGATCAGTTTTGACCTCATAAGTGATGAATGAGCTTAAGACTCATAGGACAATGAGATGAGGGTTTTAAGTCTTCTATGTCTTCAAACCTTAAGGTGTGTTCTCATAATGCTATTGACTCTGTTATGGCTTGTTGGACTCAGTTTGCTTTTGGTAAGTTGGTTTCAATGTTTCCTTCAGTTGATGACATGCTTGTAATGCATGTTTGAGCTCACGGTCAGGTCTAAGAAGCAAGACTCAAAATTATTGATCAAGAGAGTTGTAGATTGGTCTATATGGCCAATGCCATTGGAGGTAGAGAAAGTTGCTCATGAATATCCATGGTCTTGTGTTGATCAAAGAATGAAATGACAAAGTTGTTGGTGTCCTAAGAGTATTCACAGAAGTTATGAAGATGGTCATGCCTTGTAGCATGACAAGAAGCTAGTAAGCTTGAAGAAGAATGCTATGGTGATCATTGAAGTTGTGTCATGGATTGAAACGGTCTCTTGATGTCTTGGTGACCTCATAAGGTCATGAGGGGATGTAGTGTCAAGTTTCAAATGACATGAAGATGTTCATAGTGTTCTGAAAATGACAAGTTCTGAGTGATCATATCAAGATTTTGACTGTAAGTATGTAGAGTTGATTCTTTAAGTCTGTTTGAAGAGTTTCTTGGAGGTTTCAGTGTTGTTTATGCATCAAGATGACCTTAAGGTCATGAAGGAGTAAATTGACATGATTGATGTGTCCCTATTTTCATATCATGGAAGAGTCATTGGTGTGATAGAGGTACGTCACTATGTATGAGGTCTCACAGACCTGTTTGACTATATGTTTCCTTGAAGAAGATATGAAGTGTTCTAAGCCATGATGGTTTGTGAAGCTTGAAGCTTAGATTTTTGACGCATATGAGGATGGAGATGACCCTGAGGTCATGAGTTTCCTATTCGTATATTGCTTTGGATATGAATGAGTGTTTTAAGGAAGATTATGCTTCATTTATTTAAAGACAATGTTTTGTGATAATTAGGTCTCCATGAGACCCATTGATAGCATGAGGGATAATGGAGTCTTCAAGAGGGTTACAAAGAGTCCAAGTGAATGCATTAAGTAACTTGAAGAATGAAGGGTCTTGAAGGCTGATTCTACATATTGAGTGTGCCTTGACAAGAGCAAGAGCTCTCACAGGTCTAAGGAAGACATACAAACTTGAGTTTGCAGACCACAAGAAACTAGTATTCATTAAGAAAAAGGAAGCTTGATCTAAGGAGCCTGTTTGAAGGTAAGCAAATGAGTTTTGTATCTATTGTAAACAATTGATTTGTATTTTCAAGTATACATGGAGTTAGGGGAAGCTAACTCAAAATGGCTTGAGAAGTATGCATGGACAAAGGGGGAACTAGCTTGCTAGTTTTGTAAGTAGTCAGATCCTAGGATCAGAGAACTATGTATATGACCTTGTGAGAGTATAGATAACCTTTGTCATTAATGTCGAAGGGGGAGAAAGACTTCATGGGTAGATCCAGCTTGAGGAGAGATGAGAATGGTCTATTGTGTTAGAGTGTTTGCCCTCAATGACAAAGGGGGAGATTATTGAGGTATGTTCCATTGATGTGTTTATGGCATTAAGGTTGTCATTAATGTCAAAGGTAGTTGAAGGTCATTGATGACCTAGAGGTGATCATGTGAAGTGGCATGATAAGTATTCATGATAAATCTCAAGCATGGCCTAGTAGATTCCTGAGTTCTATATGAAGTATTAGCACGGTGTTATGGTGTAACAAGATGATGAACCTGTTGAAAAGGTGTGCAAAGAAGTGGTAGAGCATATGTGTTTTTAACATATGAATAAGGTGGAAAGTGCATCTACAGTGGCAGCAAGATCAAGTATTGAGGCTAAATCCTTGCATTAGAGACCTAGTGTGATGGAACAGGCATAGTATTATGTTGAGAAGACAAGTATAAGACCTATGTGAACAAGGTTGACATAGCCTAGTATTATGTCATTTGACATGAAGATGAGGTGTTGAATACAATGCAAAAGGTTTCCAAGTGTATTCAAAGTCCAAGTATGACTGGCAATCGTGAGCCTAGTGTGCAAAGAGACCTATTGAGGTCCAAAGAGCAGTCAAGTTGAGTTTTCAAGATGTCAAGAGCTCATGTGAGCATGGTTTGAGGTTTTATAGGTTGATTCAAGCACATGGACCAATTTTGAGGTCATGGATTGCAGGATAAAGCTCAAAAACACATTTGTAGGTCTCTTATGCATGCAAATTAAAGGTTTCCAAGCCTGATAAGGAATTTTAGATGCTCATTGGCATGTGTAAAGTTTGCATGGTGTCCTGATACTTTTGAGAGATATGGAAAAGGGTCATAATAATGATTTCCAAGCATTATTTGGAATTTAAGGGGCAAAGCTATATGAACAATCCTTAAGGAGTTTAACTGGTCCAAAACCCTCTCAAAACCCTCCTAATGACCCGATTGGAGAAAAATTGTTGGAAAGGGCCCAAAATGGATTGTCAAATCTTTTTTGATGTTTGGATCATGTAGGTGGTAGTGGTGTGCTAGGGTAGTGAGCAAAAGCTATATAAAACTGCTTGTTTCTGAAGAATTTGATGCTATAGGCAGGGTTGACCAGGTCAACGCATATAAGTTGTTGGAGGTTGAACGCCAAGACTCATTATTTATGTCCATGGTGTTTGTTTGGCTAGTTATTGTCAGGATCCTACTCTCCCCAATAAGAGTATATATGATTACCTTTTGTATTAGCAACTAAACACGGAATTATACCAGAATGAATAAGTAACTAGAAATATGAAACAACACAGGATATGAGAGACAATACACAATTGTATTAATAATCACTCAGAAGAAAATACAATAAAGAAGATGCCACTTCTTTTTCCACCTCAAAGGCTTGCCACACCTCAAGACCTTCTTCCCTCTCTCTCTCTCAGTCCCAACAATCAACTCAAATATAGAATTGATGTTCACCTCCACCAGTCAGTAACACGCTGCCAGTACACCAAGTACACAACCGTACTCCAAGTAGATCTCCTACTCTCTGCTGCTACCTGCAAATCACTAGACCTTACTCACCATTGTAGATCTCCAAAAGAAGCCATGCACACCTGTTGACCAAGATCATACATACACGAAGAACCCTTCTGATTCTTCAAACCAGCACCCACACTTGGTACTGTGGCACTAGGAGGAACACACCATTGCTCCCCTCTCTCTGAAGGAGTTTATATTGCTCTCTTACTCTCTAGCACACTTTTACAATATAGCCTATGAGTCTATTATATAGATCTCATGCATACAATAATTAGACTATCTTAATTACAATAATTAGACATGCAACTCAAGACTATAATTAGCCTTTAACATGCAAACTAACAGTGCAAAAATAGACTCTCCGGAATCCGCATGCAAACTGCATGTTCACACACAGGTTGCCGACGCCGGCTCCTCCATGAACGATGTCGGCCGACTCATAACCGATGTCAGTTGCTTATGTACTTCTATCTGACCGACGTCAGTTGATCAGACCGACATCGATTGCCCTGCAACTCGTTCTGCAACTCTCCGCAACCTCCGCATCTTCCGTAACTCCTCCTGTTTGCATCCTGGTGAAGCTTTTAGCTTCACAACCTAACAATCTCTCACTTGGAGATAAACAGCTGCACCTGTACCTGTACCTGTACACCATCTAATTTATTCCCTGGCTTGTATCTTTTTTCAAGCTCAATCCTGAAGACCAACCACCACACACCCTGTGGTGCTACACCTGTCACCCAAGTAACCTGTCACATCTGAACCTACAACTCCATGTAGTGAAGACCTTGACCTTGCATAGCAAGAATACCTGCTGCTGATCCCTCTCAGATACCTGAGAATCCACTGAACTGCCCTTCAATACTTCTTCCCCGAATTGGCTCCAAACTCTCTGACAACTCCCACTGCTTGGAAAAACTCAGGTCTACACCAGACCTTATGTGATTTCGAACCCTGTTCTAAGCTCTGCTTGAACTGTCTAGCCCTTGGTGTGCTTTCTGATTCTGCATCCTGTATATTGAATCCCGCCAACACCGTCTTCACATCAGCTCCCACTGGAGACAAAATCTCCATGTCTCTTATGCCAAAGAATTTCACTGCTCCAAACTCTTCCTGACATACCTCTGAACTAACTTTACCCTTAGCTCAGCAAAACCCTGTATGTACAAACCTACTAGCAAACCATCCACATACAGTAACAAGATAATGTTGCAATCATCATCCACCTGGTAAAGACAAACACAATAGTTACACTGACATTAACTTAAGCCCTGCTTTGTCATCTACCTGTCAAAACCTGTACCACTATCCTGCAGCGTCCTCAAGACCATATACCTTGGCCTCTGTCTCACGTATCCATCCACTCTCTTCTTTAACTTGGGAATCCATTCGTCTTTCAGTGCTTCCTTCCAACTGACAACTCCACCAACAAACCCCTGTTTGGTTCTTCTCTAAGGACTCACACTCCTCATCCATGCCAAGCTCCCACTGTATCTAGATTCTACCTGTATTGTCTCTTCACATCTTCTTGGTTCTCGACCATCAGTAAGCAACTAGTAAGAAGGTGAACAACGAATATGAGGTCCCCTTACCATTTCAGTCCTCCATATGGGCGTTTGAGACTCCTTGACAGCTTGCTATCCACCCAACATCCGTTTCAGTGACTGATCTCGGCCATCTCCCAATCTACACCCGATCGACATCGGTTTCCTGCGACTGACCCTATCTGTCGACGTCGGTTTCCTGACCGACGTCGGTGTACCCTCTATCGACGTCGGTTTTTGTATGATCGACGTCGGTGCCTGTCTGTTTGATGTCGGTTCCTTCTAATCGATGCTGGTACCTGTGTTCGCCTGTGAGTGAAGAATTTTTATCCGTGAGCTCCTTTTGGGTCAAAACCCTGTTCAAATTAGCACAGCCTTGCTCAAAATAATTCAGTCCTCTCCATTGATCTCTGTCCGTCATCTCCTCCCTGAACACCAAGGCTTTCCAGTTCTTAAGTTTGTCAAAAACATCTGTCTTCCACTTAAGAACATACATTCCCCTCCTACATATGTGACCAAGCCTACAAAGCCACATCTCTGCAACAGAAGGTGAATCAGTAATATAAGTAGATAGATAAATGATACCTACTTTCTTACCACCGTCTAATTCAAGTGCATCCACTGTGAGAGTTACTGTGCATCTCTCATCACCTAACTTTCCTAAAGAAATTAGACTCATCTCCAAGACTGGTACCTATATGACCTCCTTCAGCACCTGTGTGTTATCCGTCTGCAATTTCAGCTTCACTTCCCCTTTGCCAATAATCTGACAAGGCTCACCAACCCCTAAATAAATTTCTCCAAAGTCTCCAAAGACATACCCATGAAAAGATGCTCTATTTCGGGCTGCATGGAAAGAGGCAAAAAAATCTGTCAACCAAGATTCTACTTTATCCAGAGCAACCTGTGCAACAACCCCTGCAACATCTGCTTCTACATGCTGATCTTCTACCGACCAACAATCTTCTTTTCCTTGCTCTTTCTTTCCATCAATCAGACTATTCGTGCTATTCAGTTTCTCCATTCGTAGCTTACTTTCTTTTACCATTGCTATACTCCCACTCAATCTGAAACCCCTGAGAGTGACCTGTAATCAACAAACACTAACCAGATCTGAACCACCTATTAGTCAACCCAACCAAAAGCTCTGATACCAACTGTCAGGGTCCTACTCTCCCCAATAACAGTATATATGATTACTTTTTGTATTAGCAACTAAACACGTAATTATACCAGAATGAATAAGTAACTAGAAATATGAAATAACACAGGATATGAGAGACAATACACAATTGTATTAATAATCACTCAGAATAAAATACAATAAAGAAGATGCCACTTCTTCTTCCACCTCAAAGGCTTGCCACACCTCAAGACCTTCTTCCCTCTCTCTCTCTTGGTCCCAACAATCAACTCAAATATAGAATTGATGTTCACCTCCACCAGTTAGTAACACGCTGCCAGTACACCAAGTACACAACCGTACTCCAAGTAGATCTCCTGCTCTCTGCTGCTACCTGCAAATCACTAGACCTTACTCACCATTGTAGATCTCCAAAAGAATCCATGCACACCTGCTGACCAAGATCATACATACACGAAGAACCCTTCTGATTCTCCAAACCAGCACCCACACTTGGTACTGTGGCACTAGGAGGAACACACCATTGCTCTTCTCTCTCTGAAGGAGCTTATATTGCTCTCTTATTCTCTAGCACACTTTTACAATACAGCCTATGAGTCTATTATATAGATCTCATGCATACAATAATTAGACTATCTTAATTACAATAATTAGACACGCAACTCAAGACTATAATTAGCCTTTAACATGCAAACTAACAGTCCAAAAATAGACTCTCTGAAATCCGCATGCAAACTGCATGTTCACACATAGGTTGCCGACGTCGGCTCCTCCATGACCGATGTTGGCTGACTCATAACCGACATTGGTTGCTTATGTACTGTTATCTGACCGACGTTGGTTGATCAGACCGATGTCAGTTGCCCTGCAACTCGTTCTGCAACTCTCTGCAACCTCTGCATCCTCCGTAACTCCTCCTGTTTGCATCCTGGTGAAGCTTTTAGCTCCACAACCTAACAGTGATATCCTCTGTGTCAATCAATTTTGTCACCCAAGATGACCTATCGCTAAAATGGCTAACAGTAAAAATAGTGAGAAAAATTAGGCAAGTGTGAGAATGTGTTTAGGGATGAGTTTTAGGTGACTAGGGATGAATCCATTTGTTTGGGGTCTTTGTTTAATACCTATACCTCTTGTTTCCTTGGTTTATAAGTGGTGATGATGCTCACATTTAATGTATAAGGTGCTCTCAAAGTGACTTGTCTGTATGAGTCAAGACAATTAAACCCAGGACAGTGAGAATGGTTTGCTGGAGCAGAGTTGCCATTGAAGCATATGATTTTTGTGTTGTATGGTGCTCTAAGGAGGTTGTATGAGTTTTTCCATGTATTGAAAGATCATGATGATGCTCAGGTGTTATAATGTCATGTTTCCATGACTGGACATTTGAGGTGTTTGGCAGTTCTTGGTGTGTTAGGGCAAGTGAATTGTGTCTATATGACAAGTTGATGCATCTAATTAGTTAATTGTTTTTTTTGGAATGTATTTGACCTATTCATGCTCTATGGAAGGTGGAGAGAAAGGTTAAGGTGTTGAGATGTGGAATCAAAAATGGCTTAGCAGACCGTGTTAAGATAGTAAGAGAGTAACCTAAGAGATTGGTCTGAAAAACCAATGATTGTCATTAGAGTTTGAGAACTAACTGATGGAGGATGATCTAGAGACCATATAGGATCTATTAATGTGCATTATAAGTCATGGAAGCACTCTCACAAGTGCTAAACATGAAGTTCTTCATGACTGCATTTTTGGAGGCTACACGGAGTTTGAGTAGTCACTTTGCAGAGGTGAGTTTGAGGTCCTCTGACCTGAGTTGAAGAATCCAATGAGTTTGAATATGTTAAGTAGGTATCAAAGGTTCATGATAATACTTTAGGAGTCTTTGTTTTTCCCTATGGAAGTGTGGAGAGTCAAGAGTTCTTGACTGTACTTTGATTGTGTTTGACCATTCTAAGTGGTCATTTTGCAAGAGTTGGCTTGAGGCCTATTGCCCTATTTAGTGAAGTCAAATGGATATGGTGATGACTATGACCAAGTGTAAGACCCTACTCAACTACCCCTAGATCTTTGGGGCACCATGCTATAGGTTTGTACAGATGTGAGCATTTGAAAATTGCCTATCAAGCTTTTGAGTGCATTTTGGGTATTGTTGTCATGGTTTTAGCCCAAAAATGACCATTATGTGTAGTTTCCTGTAAACCAATGATTCTAAATCATTCTAAACTCTCTCCAAAAGGTCATCAAATGGATTAGAGGATTCATATAATCTTATAAGTGAAGCTAGACCCCTGTAGGGCTTAGGCCTGACTGTGCTTCATGACCTATGACCACTTCTAAGTGGTTTCCAATATTGTGAATGACTTTAAATACTTATTCATCTTCAAACCAACCTCAAGAATCATTATACAATGCTCCAAGACACTTCCATCTCATCTATCTCTCATTCACATACCTTGCCTACAGTCTTGCCTTGACTAAGAGTGCCCTCTGTTTGAGACAAAACAAAGGGCATCTCCCCTATTTTCTTGTTGAAAAATAACGGCGTGCAGAGAGAAATAATCACAGTGAAGGAAAATAGATTCAAGACACATGCACAGATATTACGTGGAAAAACTTGGCAAATCACCAAGTAAAAAACCACGGGAAAAGGTCTTCAGTATTTTATTATCCAGGAATTAATCCGCAATTACAATAATGGTAGTCACCACGCACAAGCTTAGAAATGAGTACAACTCATTAATCATTTACAATTCATGGCTTCCTTATATAGGAAACATACATATTACAAAATTGCGTTAGTAAGAACCCGTGTGTACTATAAAACACATGTAGTACAAGTCTGTGTGTAGTACAAAACGTGTGTACTAACTCTCCAAAAAATGTGTAGTACGGAATTGTATGGAATTTGTTTCGACAACATGCTCGGGTTAATTGTCCAATCTGCCAGCTTGGTCGCCACTTATTCAAATGTTGACTTCACATCTCAACATTTTTCAGCCAAACTAAGGCTATGAGAGGTTATATTAGGTCATGAGGACCTTCTACACCAAATTTTAGGGATGGATCACACCCATAGACCTCTCAACATCACAAATCTCTCAATATTGGCTTCTCAAACCTAGTGACTGTGCAGGGTCTAGAACCTCAGGCTGAGTGTGGAGTTAGAATAAGTCTTTGCTCTATTACTCTTCTTTGAGAGTCTCATGAAGTTAGCATTACCATTGTGGGTGTGGTCTCCACATGTTCACCACCCTATATTTTTGCCACCCTCTCAACTCACATCTCTCATTTGCTAGAGCTAGTCTACAATCAGACTGTAAGTGCCTATTTGGGTGGAGTTGAAGGTTTCCTGTAGGATGTTATGAACATTGTGTTTCATGCCTAAGTTCTTATTTAAGCCATTGAGATCATTTCAAAAAAAATTGAACTCAAATCTTGTCTTAGGGTGATGCTCAACATTCAAACTGCCTTTTCCCTAACATGAGATAGTTTTTCCACTCAGCTAGAGTGTGTTACCTATAGATGTGCATTTGATAGAAGTTGAAAACTCCTGTTGGTGCTCGTCTATGCATTACTTGTGTTTCATTAGGCCATATTCCACTTATGTGAGCTCATCTCATGCTTTGAGACCATAGTATCACTCACTGCCATATGTCACTGCAAGGTGTTGCTTTTGGTCATCTTACCACAGTATTTACTGAGTCTTTCAGGTCAAAAATGTTTAAGTTAGAAATCATTCCACCAACATCCTTTCTTGATCAACCAACCATTTTCTTATGTCGAGACCTTGCCCCTATGCTTGGGCTACAAGATGGAAACTACTAGACCTATCCAGATCTCAAGATACTTCACCATGGAAAGACCAAGAATATGAGCAAAATGTGATTCGGGGAAGTTAAGGTAAAGTGTCTCAAATACAACTTTCTCAACCTGTGATCATGGATTCAAGTTTGTCTACCATCTTATGACTTCACCATTTTTACAATGATGTTTTCTTTGTTCTTATACCTGATAAAGGTTTGAAATGAGTTCACACATCTCCCATTTCAACACTACTCAGACCATTGTGGATTGCTCTTAGACGTTTGTTGGGAACTCTCTGTAGGTGAAGATATTCTTTGAATTGTATGTGTTGAATTGGTTATCATAGCCAATATCTAATTTTTGGAATAGCTCAAACTCATTGTTTCACCTTGAGAGTCTTCTCACACTCTTGAAATCTTCATGTGTCATCATCATGGCTAGTTAAGGCTCATTTACACTTGACTGTAGGTGATAGTCATAAAGAAAATTCGCTGTGTGTTTTCTAAATGTGTTCTTCTAACCATGACCTTTTGAGATTCAATATTCAAAAGAGAGAGTGGTCACCATGCAATGGGAGACTGAAACACAACACATCAACTTTGTACTGAAGAGCAAAATAGGAAGACAAGCTTTGCCATTATGAAAACAAGGTATGCAGGCTTCAATGGTGTCTCCAACTAGCATAATGAGGTAGTCTTGCTTATCTCTTGACCTCCACATGTGCAAATTAGGCTAAGAACCATGTGAGAGGGATGATCATACCTTTCCAGAACATGTACACAACTTGAATTGCACAAAACAATACAAACAAAGAAGAACCCTGAAGGCCATGGGGATGTGCAGGTAGAAAAGAGTCACTAGCACTCTTAGCAATGGTTCATGAAGCTCAGGTCACCAATCCTTTAACTATTGCCATGAAGTTGAAGTACACAAAGAGTAATATCATCCCTCAAAATCATTTTCTCCAGCTCACCTCCTCCTGTCTGTACCCCTTTTTGCTTGTCTAGGAGAGTGATGGGAAAGATATAATGGTTTTGCTCCTTTTTAGACCTATCAAAGCTGCCTAATCTTGGAATTATATTGTGGGCATCTGAAGATTCACTTTTGAAGTAGCCACATGTGCCCAAACTATTGTATAGGTTGTACAACAACTGAAAACTACCACTTTTTCCATTGATCTTCTTGTTTTGACATTGCACTTGCATTTTGTCAATTTTACAACAGTTCCTATGCAATATTCTGACATGTGGGATGTTGAAAATGCCTTTGGAACACTTGTCCTCTATGGGAAACCCATACAAGTTCAATAAATGACCCAAAAGTGACCTTAGAATGACATAGGACAAACTATACAAAGATGACAAAGCTAAAGAACATATGCTTGATCTCATTAAAGACCATGGTACACATTTTACACCCTAGAAGACACTTATAACAAGTTTGACTATATAGGAGGTTGACCTAATTTGACTTGTGGTCAACTTAGTCAACAGGGGCCCAAGTAGGTTCCTATTTCTTTGAAAGAATAATTGAAATGTAATGGAGAATTAGGGAGCCGAACTCGAACTAGAATTTTGGTAATTGAGAGAGTATTTGGGTTGAATTTCAGAAACCATGGAATGATGAATAACCTTTTTGTTCCCCAAAACCAAGGACCATCCACAAAGACTCTTTGATAGACAACCTGATCTAAAAATTAAACAATGAAAAATCCCTTGGAACAAAGGTAGATCTCACCAAAAAAATTCCAATTCGTATGTATCCAATGATACAAAGGCAATGTGGTAGGCCAAATCCCATTAAATATTTAAATAATTGTTACATTTTCTAAATGATCCTAAAACTAGGTCACATTCTCCCCTACAATTTCCACATTCAACACCTCTTATGCATGTTCCACAATATAGGCACTTGGGGTGGGTTATGACTTTGATGGACAAGGAATGGAATTTGAAGTTTTGACCACTTCTTTAAAATACTTTGAGGTTGATGGATTCCTTAAACCCATAGCTCCTCCATGCAATATTAACACCAATAATAGGGTGGAATCCTAGCCTAAATTTTAGCTGGTGGTGGATAATGGTCCTCAAGTTATTTGCCCTTATATAGGACATTATTGTTCCTCTAATATTCCTTATGGAAGCTAGAGTTTTTGCTTGAGATCTATCACATGATCTTTAAAATGCACCCATAGGCATATGGTTTATCTTGAGAAGGATCAAACAATAAGCTAAAAATTAGTCTTCTTTACATATGGTTGCTTGCAAGTAGTAATTTCATCAAACATATTTCATGTAGACATTTTTTCAAACATATGGCAGTCATCCTCAATCCCTTGGCATGCCTTTATTTTGTCAAACCATTGTCTTATTTTTATCTCCAGCCATACTGCACATTCTCTATAGGTCCAAGTTTGGAATATGCATTCCATGAAGAGGCAAATCTCTTTGGAATCTTCTCAAATAGTTTTTGTTCATCCTCCCACCTGATGCTTTTGGAATACATGCCAAAAATAAATTGATGAGTTTAATGGCCTTTTGATTCATGGCTCCAATAGTGGAAAAAAATTGTGCAATGCATCTCTGTGAAAGTAACATCCTTGCCATGTGATTTCAATGCACAGAGCTCTACCTGTGTGTACTAACTTTGCATCCACATATCTGACACCTAAACACCAAAAAACCCATCACAACCACCAATGTGTCTATCTCCAATGAATACATTTGGAACAATCCATTGTTCTCTCTGTTATTTTCAATCTGTAAATTTGGACCATCACTTTCAAAAACAATTTCAACGACGTTGATCTTCGTACCCAACCGAGTCAAGAGTTCCTTCACTTGTGTACAATATGGGTGGTATTTCTTGTTGTAAGCAATGATGGGGTGGGAGTAAATTTTAGTCCTAACCTTCTGCATTCCAAGCTCCAATGTTATTCTCGTATATTATATACTCCATTGGTGTTCTACCTTCATGCAATTTTTATTTCTGGTGTGCATCCTAACTTGGATAAAAACACAATTTCCTTTACGATCACAAATTTTGCATGGATGCACTTGCACATGACTAACTCATATAACTACACATGCATGCAACATTACCAAATAAAAATAGGGTATCCTTCATTGAATTTTATTTCACTAAATGATGTGTGTGTGAACTTATCCTTAGCCAAAATTTGGGATCAACATCTCCCCGCACTGACTATCTTGTTCATCATTAGACAAGTTGGTGATGTCCCCACGAACTTCTGAATATTCAGAATCTTGTTTATGAAATTATTCTTCAAAATCATCCCAACACCATCCAATTACCATGACTTGTGCAATGTTTCTATCATCTCACCATGAAAAGCCTCAATTTACACATTTTTTTTGACACAGTAAATATCATTTTGTTTAATATGTTGGAACTCTAGGAGATGGTTAAAATGTGCCTTCCTTTTCTAACCTATTGGAACTATGAAATATGATCATTATGTGCTTCTCATGAAATATATTTCTCATTAATTGCCTTCATTTGTAGTCCCTTAAATGTATTCTAAAAATATATATGTTATCCTAAATTTTTTCTTTTCTCTCCTCAACCTCATTGACTAGCCTTTGTCTTTTAGCCTTATCCTTAAATGTGTAAATCTTGGCCTTAAGCTCTTTATGTTGGTTCTCTTCTTACAGTATCCTTGTGCTAATTATTTATATGGTGTTTATGAAATTTTGAAGGACCTTTTCTATTTTTTTGTCTTATCCTAAAAATTATTCATAAAATTTTCCAAAGCCCTAGTGTTTTCATACAACTATATTGTCTTCTCTTTGAGCTCTTGCTCCTCAGTGTCTTCTCTGAGGGATCGTTCCTTTGTACTTTCTCTACATAATATTTTTCTCACTAAAATTTCAAGGCAATCAATAAGATTCATGGTTCTTTTTTGGGTGTCCACAAGAAACATTATTTTTTCCTCATCTATCTTCAAACACACATTTTATATCTTAGCCTACAGCACTATGATATCTCACTAACCCATTGCTACCTCATTCTCTTTAGTTTCCAGCTAGTGTTCATAGGACTATGCATTCAAGCTGTTTAATACTTTATTTCCCCCACCTCTATTGTTAAGCCAATCGATACTAACCTTGATTGTTCATCCATTAATGGTTGACTTGTGTCTCACGTTCGGTTTCTATTTGTGTAGTACCATTCAAATATATACTCCCTTGCGTATTCCATTCACCTTCGTTTTCTAGGGATCAACACTTTTCCCACCCCCACTTTGTGATTTCATCCCTATCTAAATATATTATTGATCTCTTGGGGTTGATACCATTCTTTCATGTTCTTCTTTGCCCTCTTGGTTTTTAGGGGCACTTTGGAGTAGTCAAGCTCCTCTTCCTATTCATAGACAGTCCTTTTTCTCTTTTCCAAGAAGATGGCCTTTTGTTTCTTCTTTCATGTGTTCTTACCCTGGGGTCTTATTTACAGTTATTTCTCTTGTTTCGCCATTGCTATTGTTTTGGTGGGCTTAAGTCCATAGGTTAACTTACACCTAACCTCCTTAATAGTTTCCACTAATTCAAGTTTTATCACAACCTTATCATCTTTTAAATTTTCATCCTCAAAGGATAATCTTTTGTTGGGGTACTATAGTTAAAAATTCATTACAAGGTTGTATTTGTTGATTTAAATGGCCTCAAGTTTCACATGTAAGATATTTTGTATTATAGTCAAGCCAATTTCTACTTAGCATTGAATCCATATGAAAACTTGAGCCATCATGTCATTTTATCCACTCAGCCCCTATCAGAGTCCCTCAATGTTTCATGTCACTAAGTCCATCTTCTTGTTGTAAGTTAGGGTTACCTAGATTGGGCTTATATGTGCCTTGTATCTTTGTGTATGGGCATCATTCAAAAATGGGTATATGAAAGGTGCAGCTATAGACCTTTCTAGGATACCATTATAATCACATAATAACAATATGAGTATTACCTCCATATAAACTTTCCTCTATTGAGATGTGTCTTTTTGTGGCCAAGATTACTTCTTTGAAAATGTAGCACATAAATTTTTGTTGTACATTAACATTCTGAATCTTAGGAGTATTATGGAAAGAATGTGGGTTGATTAAGGCTTGAAATTGTACATTAATGCTTTTAGCCTTATTATGATTCTTGGATTTGATAATTGTAAATATATAAAGAATAACAACTTGGAAAGTAAGATAACATGTAATGCTGAAGTTCAAAAGATGCAAACTAGATGCACTCATTATGACTATGTTTGACTTTGAAAATTTTGCAACAAGGAAGAAGGGTGCACTAGTCAAGGGTGTGTTTGCATTGTAGGCTCTCAATTATACTGATCTCAATCATAAATAGTGAACACACTACAAAGGATTCCATTGTACTTGTAGATGCAATATCCCCCCTCGTGGGGTACTTTGAGAGTAATTTATCGGGACTAAACATTTATCGGCGCACTACAAAACAAATGGCTGAAGGCTTCTTATGGTTGAAAACAAAATCCTAGGTGATTGCGATACACTGTGAGGTACATGAAAACTAAAATTCATATATAGTGTTGTCTTATGGCTAGAGCATTGGGGCAGTACCCCTCACATCACAACACAAGAAAAATTGCTAACCACTTTGCCCAGAACGACAACTCCTGTGGGTTTTAAAATTGTTGGAATACGGTTTCTAAGAAAACCAAACAAAAGAAAAATGAAATCAGAAAGTAGAGGCTTGAAAACAAAGGCTCGGGTTCACCAATATGTTTAACCTTTTTTTGATAAAACACTAAATTGAATTAATGTTGATTATAGGTGTAAAACTAGAAATATCATAATGCTAAAGATATACAAATGATTAACTATTTTGATTTTGACAAGATGCTAAATATAAAAAAAAATTATTTTGAAAAAGTTCCAAGGAAAATACTTAGCTCACATATTGATCTTTGTTAACTATTCTGACTATTTGACAATGACAATCAGAAGAAGAGATGACTGTGTAGGCTCAGTATCAAAATCAGGGATTAAAAATTAATCTAGACAGGTCGCTGTAAGTGGATAGCAGTGTAGTGTGCTCTAATTTGTTAACCATAGACTTGTTCCAATTGACCGTGATAGGTGGTAGATGAGAAAAAATAGAGAAAACATTGTTTTAGAAGTGCAGAGACAGAAGCAAAAGTTGAATTTGGGCAAGAGCGCAATAGGCAGACAACAATGCAGTGATCGTGGACTTGTTTGGGTTGATTGTGTGCTCGAACTAATTGAATTTGTTGCACCCACGGATGAGAATAAATTTAATAAATCTTATTTTAGGTTTTTCCATGTAGAAATCATTGGTTGACCTCTCTTGTCTTTGAAACCCTTAGGGCACTTTGATAGCTTAAAAACTTGCAAGGAAAAGAGGGGAGTGTAATAGGTTGAGCTGCTTGCAATCACCTCCGTGATGATTGACTATTACCTACATATCCAATACTCTAAGGAGAGAAATCAATCCCATGTAGTTCACCCACCTGGATTGAATGTGTGATTGTGGTCCTTTGACTAGATGTATGCAGCTAGAATGTAGTTTGAATACTTGACAATGATGGATTTTGACTTGCTTTAGAGGGATCTAGACTTGGTTTATGGTTGCTTCATAAGAATAATGCATAATTTGGGCAAAATAAGGAATTTTTTTCTCAATGTGCAGAAGTGTATATGCTTGTACCAAGTGAATAGCAAGTCCCTTAATGAATGACTTTTGACATACAATGTGTAGAAGTGTATATGCTTGTCATAGTGAATAGCAAGGCTCTTAATGAATGACATTTGACATACATTCATAGATGAATCTGTTGACAATTTCCTTTAGCCAACCTTATGAAACATGCGAGAAGACCTAAAAGGATAACATCAAATCTGGAAACTAATTGTTATTTGGCACGAAACACGACTGACTTAACTGGACAGGGGCATATTGTGCCCTTGTTTGCCTAAGGGTAGACCTATCCAAGGAAGGTTAAGGCCTTGAATTTAGAGCTGGAGATAGGTTTGATGGTGATTTTAAACAACTTGAGCATTTGGCATCAAATTTTTTTGTGTAATGATAATGCCAATCAAAGGATCGAACCCACATATAGACAAATGGCTCAGAGGGATGGCGAATAAGAGTCATGTATTTTTGTGCAAATCATGTGGTTGGAATGTGTCAAGCATTAGCATTGTCAAGTATCTATGACCAAAATTATGAGTCTACACCTTATTTTTTTCTACATAACCTAAATTTCTATTTATATTATGCCCTTAATGATCCTACCAATCAACTCAAAACACCCCAAAACCTAAAAAATGACTATTTTTTTGCCCGGGTATGACTCTAGATGCTCCTAGAATGTCAAAAACATTTTTTTTGGGTTTTCTCGGTCTTTTCCTATGAGCGGACACTATGCTCATGGTTACCTTCTTCTTGTAGGTCCCTTTGGCCCTTTTCCTCCAATTTTTTGGTTTGTGTTTCATTTCATCAACTTTATCACCCTTTGTGTGCGCCAATAGGGTCTTGATGTGAATTTGAGAAGTCTATATATACACAGGTGCATTAGTGCATATAGGAAGAGGGATTAAGTGAGCGTTAAAGGATAAAAAGAGTGGTAAGAGTTAAAGAAAAGATCTAGACTGAAGATAAAAAGGAGATTTCAAGGATTAGCTCAGATTTCTTGATCCACACCATTGGGCCTAGAACCGGTGTGGTAGACAATTTCATGCTTACAAACAAACTGTAGATTGTAGAATTTGCAAAAAGTAAACTTAAACAATAGTAAACTATCAACACACTTGGACATGTAAGTCTTGATATATAGAAATGCAACTTATATTCAATATGTAGGATAGGGAAAAGTACAAATGTGTACAGATCCCATAAGACAAGGAACTCAAGTTTCTCATATCAGAAGGTGAATACTTCCTTGCTGATTTGTCTAGACTGAATGAAAGAATGTAGAGCTATAGATGTGTTTGAATGTGAGAAACACAAAGCATGCTGACAAACTCCTATATGATCCCTTGTGTGTTCTCTCATCTCTGTGCCCTTATGGGACAAAAAATTACAAAAATATATACATCATTATGGGAAGCAGTTACAACTAGTGACAATTACAAAAGGGGGGACTCATCTTCTAACCGAGTGAGGATTGAGCTTCTTGCAGGGGTGTAGTTTGACTTTTAACTGTGTGGTTCCATTGATAGATTTTCATGATGTGCCACAAATCTGGAGAAGGCCGTTTGGCATGTTGCATGGCATGTGGATGTTGAGTAATTGCATGTTTGTGTATGCGAGGGACATGCACATCATCGCAGTAACACATAGAGGTAACAAAAGACAAGTCAACTGATGCATGTGTGATGTAGTTGTGAGTGTTGTGCATGGAGTTTGAAAGAGGCCACCTTGTGCCAAACTTATGCACGACATGGAACAACTCAGAGAGATACAACAAGCTTACATGCAATCCAAGAGATGTTGCGCACGTGGAGATCCAAAGTCCGAGTGTGGAGTGTGCATACTTGCACGAAAGTTGAGCACAAATTATGCCCGTTCTTGAGAATCAATATTCGCCATTACGCCTTTGGTGAGCTCAGGGAATTGAACTTGAAGTCGCTGATAGTTATACCACTTAGCCTAGTCAATGTATTTCCCTACCTAACCACCCGAAACATTTAACATGTGTCTCAGCATGTGCTCATTGTTGTCACTACAATAATTTGATCCTTCTACATTGGGTGAAAATGTTCAAGATCCAAATATGAAGGATGTTCTACTGCTATTGGCTCAAAGGTGGGAAGTAAGGCTTGAGGAGTTCCACATTGAAGATTGGATGAAAACCCAATTATTGTGGTAGGTCAAGAAAAAATGCATTCTCAACAGCAACGCTGAGGATGGTGTATGGACCATAACACAGAGGCTTGATCTTCCACAATTATTCCTTCAGAAGATGCAACTAGACCTTATCACCCAACTTAAACTCATGAACTGTGTAGTGTACATTGTGGTGCCTCAACTATTGACATGAGAGTATCTATTGAATCTATTGATGAGTGTTTTGAATATGTCGCATAAACTTTTATGCAATGTCCACTTTTTGTTTTTTGTGCACGTGAATCCATGGCAAATGGTGCACAGTAGATGTCTAGTGGTGTCATTGGTTGGATCCCAAGACATGTTTGGAAGGGACTATGCCCCATAGAGTTGTGCAAAGCCTTATCATAGGCATGCTAAATGTATATCAAATTATCATCCCAAGTGTGCAAAAGTGCACAATTTTACCTCTGCATAAGATGAACAAGTATGTGGTTGACAACTTCCATTTGACCATCTGTTCGGGGATGAAATGTAGTAGACCTTCCAATTGTGTATCCATCATGTCCCACAAAGCTTGCCAAAATTAACTGACAAACTGCAATTCACGGTTGGACACAATAGAGGCAAGCAAATCAAAATGAACCCAAACATGGTTGAAGAAAGAGCTTATAGTTTCATGCGTGTTGATGTTCTTGACCTTCCAATTGTGTATCCATCATGTCCCACAAAGCTTGCCAGAAATAACTGACAAACTGCAGTTCATGGTTGGACACAATAGAGGCAAGCAAATCAAAATGAACCCAAGCATGGTTGAAGAAAGAGTTTACTGTAATGTCCCCATTTTTTGCGAGCATCAGAGTTCGGTGGATTTAGCCTATTCTTAGCCCTCGTAGGTTAATATGCATGGTTAGAGGGTCTCTTGATGGAGCTTGGCTCAGCTTCAGTTTGTCAGTACTTGATCAGTTGGCTTTCGTTCAGGCTCATTCGAACACTTCTAGCCTGAGTTGCTATTTTTAGCAGTATTCAGCACTCAGCGTGGGACCCCTGCTATTTTTGGCAGTATGGATTGATAGCATTCAGAATCACTTCCTCAGTCGACAGCTTCAGACGGCTCGTGCATCGGATGAATGATGAGAGAGATATTAAAGTTTAAGTGACTTAAGTGATTTATTTAATATTTTAATATTATTATAAAGTTATAAAGTAACTTTATAATAATAAAGTCACTTTAACATAATAAAGTGCGTTAAGTGAATAATTTAATGTGGGAATAAATCTTTTATCCCACATTGGTGATTCAGCTCTCTTAAGAAAAGAATAAAAGGAAAGGCAAGAGCTCATTCTCGGCATCCAGTTGAATGAATAATATTTTGATTGATTCATCTTGTGGAGCCTAGGGTTTCTGCAGAATAGCCATTGGAGACGAAAACCTCCATTGGAAGCATAACTGAGGGTGTGAAATACCATCTGAAGGGTTGCACTTTGAGGAGGAAGCATTCAGCTTCTTCATTTGGGCATCATCGACAAGCTTTGGTCAAGGGTTTACATTGCATAATCTGAAGACTTTCATGGCAGCCATGGCAATGAGTTCTAATTTTTCATTCTAGGTGTTTGTTGAAGCAACAAGAACATCCAATTGAAGCGCCCTAGCTGGGAGAACATTCTCAAGACAATGGAGGTCTATTTTGTTTGGAGACCTTTGGAAGGCCATTACAGCTGTAAATAAAGAGGAATATATGACTGTAATTTCTGAGGACAGCCACACTTCCAAGTTCGTTTTGGTCACCTAAGAGGGTTTTCAACATCAAGCATAGTGCCATTTGGAGTGCCCAAGTCCAAGGAACGTTTTGTTTATGCCAAAGAATCCAAAGGTTGTGGAGATTATTTCAGATTTGAAGGTTTATCCATGGCAGGTCTGCAACTTTGAAGTGGGGCGATTTTGCATTAAAAGAGTCCAAAAAAATATCAAATATCATCCAAAAGGGGCGCCCAACATTTCCTAACACTTTGGCATTGACATATATTCATTTGGAGGTGGAATTTGGAAGACATGCAAGTCTGATCTGAAGTATACTAGTCTGAAGACAACTCAGAAATTCATAACATTTGAAGGCGTCTCCAATCAGGTTCATTTTGAAATTGTTAACATTGAGTCTTGGCCATATTTCATGAGCATTGTATTAGAAATTTCATTGCAATTAAAGAGAATAATTGCTGGTGTCATTTGAGAATTTCGATATCATTTATTATCAGCTAGTTAGTTTGCATACCAACTGTTTGTAAAAATGTCAGTTGGCTGTAGATGTTCATTTCTCAAGCATAGATCATATATATGGATGGAATATTGCCAAAATTAGTTGCACATTCGTGCTAGGTCATTGTTTAGACAATCTAGAGTCTTCTTGCAAGCATTCTTATTGATGTTAAGTAAAGGAAAGAGCCATTAAAACAAACTAAAATGTTATATCAGTCATATGACCCTTGTATGTGAAGTGTTTGATAAAATTTCCAAGACCAAAAATCAAAAGTTTTCAACCAGATTTGAGCAGGGTCATTACATTTACAGTTTCACGCATGTTGATGTTCTTCTTATAGGCAACCATGATGGCCATCTTAGAGAATTAATCCACTATAACAAACACAAATCCATGCTTGCGTTTATTGTAGGTAGTCCAGTCATGAAATCCATGATGATGGATTCCCATGGCTTGGACGAAACGGACAAGGGTGTGTAGGATCCTAGCTTCCTGTTCATGGACTTGGCAATGCAAGAGTTGATGTCATGATCTACATCTATGTGCTTGTGTGGCCAATAGAAGTGCTATTGTAATGCTTCCCATGTCTTAGTAACAAACAATAGTGTCTTACTATCTTGCTGTGGTGTGCCTCCCAAATGAGTCTCTAGCAAAGTGCACCATTAAGAACAAAGATATGTCAAAGCTTGTTGGACATGTAGAACTCCTAAACCTTTTCACCCTATGCAAGGGTGGTATAGTCATCTGCGAAGTGATCATTTGATGAGTAGAGAGTTAATCAATGAGTTCGTGCTAGCACGTGTCCAACATTATGATGAGGACGTGTATCGACAATCAACTATGGCAATTTGTTGCCTTATTCTCCTTCCCCTTATGTTGTATCACTAGATGGATTTTTTACAGGAAATTCATCCACTTCATGAGGCATGGATTTTCTAGTTTGCTCCGCGTATGTAGGAACTGAAGTGGCTTGTGATTAGAGTGAGTGTCTCCTTACACAAGATGTAGTGATGCTATTGCTTTACTACTTTCACAATAGCATACAATTCGTGTTGAGTGCATAGTCATATGCATTGGTGTGAATCTCAAAGGAGTGAACAATGTTGGGTGATGCTAGAATAGGTGCTGCACAGAGGGATTCCTTGAGCTCCTCAAAATATTCCATTGGAATGTTGTCTTGATGCATTTTATCTAGCTAAGAGAAAATGTTATACGTGAGAAATAAAGAACAGACCTGTGGTATAATATAGAAATTCCAAGAAAGCTTCTCAATTTAGTGCGATTACATAGAGTTGGCCAATCTTGGATTAATTTAATCTTCTTCAGATCTACATGGATAACTTTACGGTTAATGACAGCCCAGGTATTGAATCTACATGACTCCAAATGTACACTTTGTTGAGTTGGCTTGAAACTTGTGTTTGCGTAGAGTGTCTAAGATGCGTGAGATGTACTCCACACGCTCTTTGTAAGCCTTGTGCTACTATAGCTCCTCAAAAGCATGTTGTTGTGTAGGTGTCCATTGGAATGATATATTGGCGCATAGTATTTGGCTAAGAGAAAATGTTATGTGCGAGAAATCAAGAACAAATTTGTCTAAGAAAACTCATAAATTCAATGAGATTACGTGGAGTTGGCCAATCTTTGATTACCTTGATCTTGTTGAGATCTACATGGATGCCTTTGTGGTCAATGATGCAGCCCCGATATTGAATATGCACAACACCAAATGTACACCTTGCTAAGTTGGATTGCAAATTATGTTTATGTAGCGTCTAACATTCATGAGATGTGTGCCACATGCTCCTCTAAAGTCTTATTGAAGATGAGGATGGCATCGAAGTAGACAATGACAAAGGAGTTGAGGAAGGGCTCGAACAGGTCATCCATCAATTGTATGAATGTTTTTGGCACATTGGTCAAGCTGAAAGACAATCAAATATTCCTACAATACCTCTCTGGGCTTGAATGTTGTCTTACAAACATGCTTAGGATGGGTTGGTATCTGATGATAGCTTGAATTCAGGTCAATCTTGGTGAAGTATTGTGCAACTCAGAGCTGGTCCAAGAGGTCATCAATGCACAAAATTGGGTACCTTTCCTTCACCACTATCTTGTATGTAGGGCATCTAAACCAATTCACTAAATGAACTTCCAACGCATATCACAATTTTAAATTCCAATCAATAGTGTAGGAGATATGATCTTAGCATGGTGATATACTAGTGATATTCTAGTTTTTTCGATAATTTTCCCAAAAGATTGCTTTGAATTGAATTAGTTGGCCCCATTGCTCCTAGTTCTAATTTCTGATGAGCTTAGAAAAAATCCAAGTGAATAAGTGATTTCCTTCGACTTGAGTGGGGTGGCCCATCTGATTTTTTTTAATTGATTTAGTAGATCTTTTTTGTAGGGATGCCAAGAAACCAACATGTAGAACTGCCATTGTTGCACCTCTTGCATAATTCACAAGGATGGCGATTCAAAAATGAACATAATGATGACGTCTCCTACCACAATAACCACAAAAAATATGATGAAACAAATATCTTTTGTGTGTGATTAAAATGCTTGCATTGATGTTGAGCAGAATGTTCAGCATACATGTCTACTATAATGAAAGTGGGACTTGTGGTGGGTTGATAAGATTCTTCAGTGTACCTGTAGGCTAGGAAAACTACACATTTACCAATAACACTTGACTTTTAGGATCGGGCTTAGACATCTTAAAGGGGGAAATATTAGCATTAGGGTTTTTGTTGGCAAGTTTGTCGTTGGAATAGTTGTTTGTGATCTTTAGCTCTTTGTGTCCAATAATTGGTTGTGGCTTTGGAATGGAAACTGAGGATTTGGAGTTGAGGGGCTATCAAATGAGGATAGGGGGTAGATATCAGAACTTGTTGATGGAGTTGGTCGTCAATGGTACCCTGGTTGGACATAGCAAGATATTGTTTCTCAATCCTTGGGATCCTCCTAGCTCTAAGGCGCTGATCTCACCCCAGGAGTATCATTAAATGATAGGGCAAACAAGGGAGCTAAGCTAAAACCAAAAATTACTTAAAGAACTAGTCAAGTAGGGTTGTTTAGAAGGTAGACAAGCAAAGTAGCATGTGCTTAGAATAGCTTGATGCCTCATGGCTCTAATCTTCTTGCAATGAAATATAAACTTCTTTGATTTAACAAACTAACTACTTCTATTACTTTAACTATATTTGCATAAAAATGATGAGTATGCTTGTTTATTTGAATGATACGAAACTCATTATACTTCAAAACCAATACTTAATCTTTGATTCTAATATTTGTTAAAGCAAGAAAGACTTTGCTTTGATTGCAATACAATAAAGCTAATGTTTTTGTTAGTTCTATGATAACATAAATCTAACAAATGAAACACACTTTTACAAGGCTGAAAACTAAAGAATACAATTGTGTTCCAAGCTGGAAATGACCGGCAAGATGGAGAACAACAAAGTGGGGAAGATTCAAATTGTTTGACAAACACAATTACTAAGGACAACAAAAGGGGTGCTCAAATGAGAGTATGGAATCTGAAAACAACAAACAAAACCATAAAAATAGGGATCGAAGGTGATAAAGGCTAGCAAATGAAGAATGAACAACAAATACCAAACAGAAATAAGAGAGTTTGCAAGAATCTAGAAAACAATAGAATAATATGAGAAGAGGGCAATCAACAAAAACACAAGCAAGACAATGTATAGCTTCAAAAGAATTTGAGATCGCTACCATAGACAAGTAGACTTTAAACCTCTTATAACCTTTAGACAATTGGAAATGGGTTTTATAGAATGGGGAGGGCAACTAGAAAACATACGAGGATACAAACTGTAAAATTAGAAAGGAAACATGAGGATTGTAAATGAGTATTAGGTGGATATTGTTGGTCTCAGCAAATGATTCACCCTCAGAAGATGGTCATTGGGTTGAACATTCTAAGAAAAACACTTGGAGATCAAACCCAGTAGGACAGAGTCCCCTTGTTTTTAGGACCCGTTGGTGATCCAAGGGCCAAGATTTCACCAACCAAACATAGCATGGGAAGGCATATAAACTATTCCATAAGAGGCTCACGCTTGATTGTTACTTCAAACTCTTCAGTGGGTTATAGATATGGTCAAGACTGTATAAATGTATTTACAATGGGCAAAGCAATCACTCATCAAAAACATAAAATGAGCAAGATAGGGTAGGGCAAAGAAGAAGTGTGTGAATATGTCAAACTAGTTAATGCTAGTAACTCATCAAGGCTCACTTGGTTGCAATAAACTACTGTATCACTAGTCTATCTAAGGCATAAACCACAATGACACAGTAGGCAAGCTTCTGAGGGCACACAAAAGGGAAACACTTCATCCACAATCTTTTATCCAACATACATGTAATTAACAAGTAGCAAAGTGCACACCATAGATAAGAACATTTCAGAGTAGAGAGAACAGATAAAGAGAGTGAACTTCAATAAACTAATAGAGCTCAATTCAATTGTATTCCCAGTAGTAGTCCAAGACAAAACAATGTTCACAACATTAATCAGAATTGTATTCAAACAATGGAAGATAAACAATGCATATAGAGTCACAATTGTAGGTGTATTCTTGGCAGCATTTAGATAGGGTCTTAGTTCAAAATCTCTTGATCCTTTTTACAAACAAACCACTAGGCTTAAATAGACCAATTCGAGTTAAAGGTCATTAATTGCATTCAGCTTCAGGCAATTAGAAAAATTGGATTTGTAACTGCAATTCCAAGGCTATCTTTCATTGCAAATATGATCAAATCAGCGTGTCATTACCACAGTTAGTTCAGACATGACATTCTCCTTTCGAAAGCAACTTACAGTTGAATGTCTTCTCCAGCTTTTGTCTCCATGAAGCTCTATGCAGTCGTTTGATTACTCCCAATGCTAATGTCTTTTTCTCTCTACCACTTGGCTTCTCCACAAACTTAGCATGTTCTCGAATGGATTGAATAATCGTTAAGAAAATACTTGTACCGACCCCCTGACTTGGACTTCGAAGCAACTCTAGATCAGTTTTGATTTATTGGGCACAAAGAAGTAGTTGGGATCTCATCTGGACTACCAACTGCCCATGTTTCTATGCAATCGATTGCTACGCCTTTTTAAGGTTGCGTTTGTCTTTTATGCTCTTTGCGTAATCCCACTGTGTACACCATGCTAATTATTCCAGTCTTATCCATGATCTAGGTCACCTTCTCAACCACTTTGCCATTTGGGACCACATTGGATCAAGTGTTGGGAAAGTTGGTATTTGCCACTTTTTGAGTGAACTGCATATGGCCCAGACTAATATGTCATGTCCACTTCTCAAGTATGAATGGTTGAATGAAGACCTTTAGCTGAATTCTTGGATGTTTTCCGTCGGCTAAGGTAAAATCAAAGGAGAAACTTTGGTTCTTTTTTTAAAGTTATAAAAAGATGTTTTTTGATATATCTTTTCTAATTATGAAGAAAATGGATGATCTTTTTTAAACTTCTCTAACTCTCCCCCCAAGTGGAGCACCCCTTTTTGGGAAGGGTTTGTTGAAAAAGAAGGGTATAAAAAGAGGAATGAGGATCATTTGAGAGGTTACCTTGTTTTTGGATAAATGAATTTGGAATTTAAGCACGAAAATGCTTGACTCTTTACCTTGAAAACAAAAACCTTCATTGGTAACTGAAATTAGGGACAAAAACCCTTAATTTCAGAACTAGGATAGCTTCACACAGAAATTGTATTGAGCTTCAATATTTAGAACTTTTGGTATTCTTCCTTTGGAAATGTGACTACTTGTTCTTGAGATGGCGACTTGGTTTGGAAGCCCAACTAGGGCAGTAAAAAACAATTTCAGGTTTGAAGACCCCTGTTTACAAGGTTTGTGTGGATTTGGAGGATTTGAAGACCCCACTAGGGCTGCGAGGAGTTGATATTCGGAAGATAATATTTTTCAATTTAGGGCGACCCCCCTTTGGAGCTTTTCCTGAAGTTTTGTGAGGATTTGGAGGATTTGAAGACCCCACTAGGGCTGCGAGGAGTTGATATTCGGAAGATAATATTTTTCAAGCTAGGGCGACCCCCCTTTGGAGCTTTTCTTGAGGGTTTGTGAGGCTATTACAACATGAAAAACATTTTGGAATATTCTATAAATATTCTAATATTTATTGGCTAATTTTAATATGATTTTTCAGCCCTTTCCTTCGGCAAGATCTCAAAAAAATCAAGTATTTATATGGCTGTGTTTTTTGCATATTTGGCACCTATTTGACAATTGTTTCAAGGGTGTTGGAGCCCTAATTGTTCAATTACAACACTCAAAAATTAGCAATTAGGTTTTGCATATTTAATTCAACATATTGCAAGTTTTGGAGGTTAGGGTTTGGGGTTGAGTTTCAAAACATACACTTGCTTGGTTAGGGTTTGTTGTAACTTTCAAATTTATTGCATTTGTCCAATTTGGAGACATTACAGTGGTATCATAGCTAAATTCCTGGCTAGCTATGGGAGTTTGAGTTGACTTCATGCCAAACAGTGATAGGGAAGTAAGGTACCACGAAAGGGAAAAGAAAAAGAGTCTAAAGAATGAAGAAGAAGATCAAGAGCAGTCAAGGCAAGACTTGGAACAACCAAGGCATAATGACATGGGTGACTCAGATAGGAAGATGTTTGAGAAATTCTCTCAAACTCAAGAGAGGTTGACGGAGATGATGGCTGAATTCATCCAAACCATGAAAGAGATGAATGGGCACAAGGCACAAGATGGTGAAGATAGCAATTCAAGTACAAACAACATTCCCCCCGCAACAAGGGTGATGTTGGGATCTACACAAAGGCCTAATCAGCCCAAGTTCCTTCAAAGAGAGGATGTCATTCCAGTGAGAGAGGAGCAGCCTTCTACATCGAATGATGTGGATGCAAGTTATGAGGAGTATATGACTCTTCAACCGCAAATCGGAGAGGAGATGAGCCTTGATGATTTCATGGGGTTAAAGAAAAGCAAAAGCGGTTCAAGGGCTAGTCATAAACCAAAAAACAACCAAGGGGATCTTCAATATGCATTTTGAAAACTCACAGTTTCCACTTTTGATGGATCTACCAAAAGTTCAGCTAGGGCATGGATACAAAAAGTAGCCACATACCTTACACTTCGTCCTATGATGGAAGATGAGGCTATAAATTTTGTTACTTTGTATTTGGAGGGCGCTGCCCATGAGTGGTGGTACCATGGTTTGGTAACACAAGGGCACCACCTCATAAACACCTATGAGGAGTTCGATAGGAGAATAGGTGAGATTTGATAGGGCTGATTTGGAGCTTTATTTCAGGGAATTACTTAGCTGAAACAAAAGACTTCTGTGGAAGAGTATGTCGCTGATTTTTAGAGTGTTTCATTCATGGTAGTGGATGGTTTGGAGAGGAGGCTTGTAGTGTTGTTCATGGAAGGGTTGGCTGACCTAATTTTTAGTCAAGGCTTTCAACCCTATTGCACTTTAAGAGGCCATTCAAAAGGCCTTGGACCTTGAATCTACAACTCCTAGGGGAAAAATTCTGCCTTTGGTACTACATAAAACTAATACTTTTGGACCCTTTGGACAACAAAGGACAAACACTTCGGGGCAACCTAGGATGACAATTGTGGAACAACCAAAATCAGCCACTTTTAGGTGGCAAAAGAAACCTTATCAGCAAGGGTTTGAGCAGCAAAAAGAGTTGCCAAAGATGAATAAATATGGAGGAAAGTTGAGGAGTGAACTAAGGAGTTTTTTTTGTTTTTCATGCAAAGATCTGTGGACTTCGGGGCATCGCTGCCTTGGAAAGGGTCAAGTTCACTACATAGAAGTGATTTCGGATGGAGAAGATGAAGAAGAAGAAGAGGTGGGGGCAACCACCTATGAGGAGGAACAAGTGGGAAATGTAGAAGAGGAAAACTTAGATGGCACCCTTGCCACATTATCCAGAGCTCTTAGATACCACCCTTTTAGAGTGAGATGGGCCTTGCAATGCAAGAAGGTCACCGTGCTCATCGATAGTGGGGCCACCCACAACTTTATTGATGAAGGATTGACAACAAGATGTGGGCTGCAAACTACCAATTTTAAAGGTTTCAACATGATTGTGGCGGATGGCTTCACCTTCCCTTGCACCAAGAAGATTCTGAGGTTGAGCATCCCATTGGGTAAGCATAAAATTGAAGATGACTTCTATGTGGTTGGCATAGGAGAAACTGAGTTAGTTATGTGAGTACAATGGTTGTATTCAATTGGGGAGTTCATCCAAAATTATCAAACAATGGAACTAAAATTCAGGGCAATAGGTAAGGAAGTGGTGCTACATGGGTTGAGCAATGGAGCACCCATGGTGGTGACTTCAAAGAGGATGGATAGAGCCTTCCATAGAGGGTAAGTTGCTTGGATAGCTGAATTCTTTGAAAGTAATACAAATTTTGATTTGGGACAACAACCTCTACACATGGATATTCAACTCATCCTTGACAAGCATGCCAAGGTGTTTGATAGTATTCCTCATAGGCTACCTCTGGATAGGGGTTTATTCCTCAGAGGCTATCTACGGATAGGGGTTTTGAGCACATCATCGAGTTAGAACTAGGTACCAAAGCAGTAATTACTACACCTTACCACCATCCAAGGGCCTACAAGGAAAAAATTGAAAAAGCTATCAAAGAGCTTTTAGATATGGGTCACATAAGGCCTAGTTCTAGCCCTTTCGCTTCTTTGGTTGTGTTTGTGAAGAAGGATGGAACAATGAGGATGTGCATACCGTTTGTTGAACAAGAAGACCATCAAGAATATGTATCCCATATCTAGAATTGATGAGTTGATAGATGAGCTCCATGGATCAATGAACTTCTCCAAGATTGATTTAAAGATAATGTACCATCAAAGCCAGGTAAGAGAGGAGGATGTGCTGAAAACCGCTTTTAGATGCAATTATGAGTTTTTGGTAATGCCCTTTGGTTTAACCAATGCTCCCATCACATTTCAATCATGTATGAATCATGTTTTTAGACAATACTTGAGAAAATTTGTGTTAATTTTCTTTGTCTATTGTAAAACACGGGAAGAGCATCTACAACACTTGGACATAGTGTTGGGAATATTGGGACAACAAGCTCTATTCGCCAAAGCATCCAAATTTGAGTTTGGAGTTTATGAAATTTTGTATTTGGGGCATAGAATCAATGCCCAAGGGGTCCATGTGGACCAACAAAAGATACAAGCTATTATGAATTGGCCACCTCCCACCACTATGACATAATTGAGGGGATTTTTTGGTTCGTGCAGCGATTATAGTCAGTTTATGAAAGGGTTTTCACAACTTTCTGCCCCACTAATGGATTTGACGAAGAAGGGAGCATTCAATTGGGCAAAACAGCCATGGGGGCCTTTGAAAGGCTCAAGGAGGTGATGAGTACTTGCCCTATACTCTCTGTTCCAGATTTCACCATTCCATTTGTGTTGGAATGTGATGCTTCCGAAGAAGGTATAGGGGCTGTTCTAATGCAACAAGGACATCCTATTGCTTTTGAAAGTATAAAATTCAAGGAAGTGGAGCGTAGATTTTCCATCTATGACAAATAAATGTTGGCCATCATGCATGCGTTGGCCAAATTTAGACAATACTTGATTTGTGGTGAAAATAGATCACGATAGCTTGAAGTATTTTCTCAGCGAAACTGATTTGAGTGATAGGCAGCGAAAATGGGCGAGTAAATTGCAATCTTATGATTTTGATATTGAATATGTCAAGGGAAAAAACAACGTAGTGGCTGATGCATCATCCATGAGCTCATTTTGTGGAGCGCTGTAATCATAGCTTAGTATGCAAAAGATGAGTTTACCACAACTGCCATGGAAGGAAAGTTGGATGATGAAAAGTACAAAGTGATTGATGGGCTGATTTTGTACAAAAATGGGGTCTTTTTGACCATTAATTCCAAGTTGAAACAAAAAATCATGAGGGCTGTACATTATACTCCCATAGCTGGTCATCCGAGGTACTTCAAAACGTATAAGCAAGGGAGAGATTCTTTTGGAAGGGTTTTAAGGGGGAGATTCTTCAATACATCCATGAGTGCATTGTGTACCAATGGAACAAGGAGGAGCACAATTTTTCAGCTGGTCTCTTGTAGCCTCTACTGATCCCCACACAAAAATGGGAAAGCATATCAATGGATTTCATTACGGAGATGCCCATGGCACAAGGGAAGAATAGTATGTTTGTAGTATGGATTTCATTACGGGGATGCCCATGGCACAAGGGAAGAATAGTATGTTTGTAGTAGTGGATAGACTCACCAAATATGCACATTTTTTTTTAACTTCCAGCCAAGTACAATGTAATGTCCCCAAATGGGACGATTTCATGCAAAAGGGGGTTTCCCCTAAATCCCAAAATTCTGAAAATGAAATCAGCAAACTCTAGTTTGCAAAATAAGTTCAAAACCCTTATCAAGCTTTAGAAACCCTAGACGCCACAACAATAGGGTTTTGTAGATGATTTTTAGCCAATAACTTGTCTCAAAATTAACTGAATACTTGAAGAAAACAATCAGAAAATTAAATGCACAAAACAAATACCTTTTTGCCTAATTGTTGAAGCTCAAATGCCACTTTATGATGGCTGAAAAATCTGATTTAATTCCAAAAATATAGCTGCTGATCTGAATATTTTTCCATTTGAAAACTCTTGCCAAAAATTTGCCCTCAACAAATATTATTTCCTACGAACAACGGAAAACTTCAAAAATTCATAACTCCCTCAATATTTAGAATTATGATACAAACAAGAGCTCAAACTGATCATAAAAATAGTGACTATCAAATAAAAATAATTTCAGAATTTTCCTTCCATGGAAAGGTCACAAAAAGTTGCTCCAAAATCCTGAAAACCTTAGTTTTCTGTCAAAATAATTAAATAATAATTCTAAAAAAATTGTTGTTTAATTTTCTACTTCAAACCCTTCATGAACTCCTCCAATTCTTCATACTAATATTCAAAAAATTAGCAAATAAAATCAAAATATTTAATTTGCATATTTTAGACTAAATGGGAATTCCAAACCCTAGATCCAGGCTCCTCAGGTGGTTCGCTCCACTTGCAAAAATAGGATAATTAATGAGCAAGACTAACATGCAAGAAAAGATCCACGAAACCCTTACAAAAATCCACACAAACTCTCCAAAGCAAATCGCCCCACTTCTAAGGCAAGAACAAGATATCCTTAGCGATAGGTGGTGTCAAAAGACACCTTTTTAGATTGATCAAACACCAAAAGTAGCGAACTTATATTAGGCATGCATTCCAATAGTTTTCTTCAAGCATGAAGAACAATTTTATCAAAATTCAGCATGTCTTCAATTATGATCTTCACCTTGTATTTGTACTTTTTTCCCCCTCGCTTTAGCGCCCAAGTTGACATTTTTTAAATTTCACTTTAGGCCTTTTTGAAATAATTAAACAACTTGTCTTAATAAATTAGTAATTAAAATCGTTTTTTGGCAAATTAAATAATTAGGTCTTTACTTAAATAATTAATTAAATTACTTTAATAATTAAAGTGATAAAAATCACTTTTCAAACAATTTATTAATTATATCAAAATTAGCTTAATTTTTCAAATGGTTAAAAACAACTTTTCTGGTAATTCGAATAATCAAGATAGTTCTATTTTAATAATTAATTAATTGTCTTATATTTTCGAATGATTAAAATCACTATTCAAGCAATTTTATTAATTATTAAAATTATATGAAAAGGGGAGGTCACATACAATGCTCCTACTTTATGGGTTGCCAAGGAAAATTGTGAGTGACAGGGACAACAGGTTCATGAGTATGTTTTGGCAAGAACTCTTCCATTTGGTGTGCACAAAATTGTCTCCTAGTACTAGCTACCACCCCCAAATTGATGGGCAGACCGAAATAGTGAACAAATGGGTGGAAGGATACCTCCAAAACTATGTTTTTGGGCAAAAAACAACATAGAATAAGTGGATGTACATGGCTAAGTATTGCTACAACACGTCATACCACGTCAATTGGTATGTCACTCTTCAAGGCCTTGTCTGGGTATGATGCTTTTTCATTTGTAGATCTGATTTTAACCGATAGTAGAGTGCTTGGGGCTGCTGATTTGGTACAATAGAGTACTGAGATTTTGGGGTAGATCAAAGAAAATCTTCAACATGCACAAAACTAACATAAATTGTATGTGGATCAACATCGGATAGAACGAACTTTTGAGGTTGGCGACATGGTATTTCTGAGATTGCAGCCATATAGACAGTTTTCTATTAAGCAAAGTGGATTGAAAAAAGTAAAACCTTGTTTTTATGGTCCTTACAAGGTTCTAAGGAGGATTGGAGAAATGGATTATGAGCTAGAGTTATTGGAGGGTAGCCAGAGTCATAATGTATTCCATGTCTTATGCCTCAAAAAGGCATTTGGACAACACATCACTCCTTCCATTGATTTGCCACCACTTGATGATGAGGGTAAGTTGATTTTGGTTCTGGAGCCTATCATGGAGTTTTGGGAAAGGAAACTTAGGAACCAAATTGTCATGGAATACTTAATTCATTGAAAGGATTTGCCTGTGGAGGATGCCACTTGGGAAGGGGCAGCCATCCTGTAGCATCCAACTTGCAATTGTTTGAGGACAAACAATTTCAAGGAGGGAGGATTGTTATGTCCCCTTCGCAAGTATGAATGGTTGAAGACCTTTAGGCGGATTCTTGAATGTTTCCCGTTGGCTACGGGAAGATAAAATCAAAGGGAAAACTTTGGTTCTTTTTTTTAGTTATAAAAAGATATTTTTTGATATATATATTTTAATTACTTAAAAAGAGACTTTTGGAGCATGGGTTAACTTTTAATGAAGAAAATGGATGATCTTTTTTAAACTTCTCTAACTTTCCCCCCAAGCGGAGTGCCCTTTTTTGGGAAGGGTTTTTTGAAAAAGAAGGGTATAAAAAGAGGAATGAGGAACATTTTAGAGGTTACCTTGTTTTTGGATAAATGAATTTGAGATTTACGCTTGACTCTTTACCTTGAAGACGAAAACCTTCATTGGTAAGTGAAATTAGGGAGGAAAACCCTTAATTTCAAAACTAGGGCAGCTTCACACAGAAGTTGTATTGAGCTTCAATATTCAAAACTTTTAGTATTCTCTCTTTGGAAAGGTGGCGACTTGTTCTAGAGTTGGAAATTTGCTATTGGAGGTTGGCGACTTGGTTTGGAAACCCAACTAGGGCAGTAATCAACAATTTCAGGTTTGAAGACCCCTATTTGCAAGGGCTACATGGATTTGGAGGATTTGAAGACTCCACTAGGTCTATGAGGAGTTGATATCCAAAAGATAATATTTTTCCAGCTAGGGCGACCCCCCTTTGGGGCTTTTCTTGAGGGTTTGTGAGACTATTACAGCTTGAAAAGCATTCTGGAATATTCTATTAATATTTTGATATTTATTGTCTAATTTTAATATAATTTTCCAGCCCTTTCATCTAGAGAGATATCAAAAAAATCAGGTATTTATATGGCTGTGTTTTCTGCATATTTGGCACCTATTTGATAGTGGTTTCTAGGGTGTTGAAGCCCTAATTGTTCAATTACAGGGCTCATAAATTAACAACTAGGGTTTGCATATTTAATTCATCATATTGCAAGTTTTGGAGGCTAGGGTTTGAGATTGAATTTCAAAAAATACACTTGTTGGTTAGGGTTTGCTGTAACTTTTAGATTTATTGCATTTGTCCAATTCGGGGACATTACATAATATCAATGGATTCTCTCAAGTCAAGGGATTAAATTGACTTGGACATAGATCTGTTTGTTTGGGAGGGCTGAAAAAGGGGTCTCGCTCATGGCATATAAACTTGTCAATGAGGGTGAACAATATTTCCTTAAAAAGGCCAAAATTGAACAAGAAAACATGGGAATTCAATCCAAGACCTCAAAGAGGGAACTGTGATTGGTCCTAATTAAGGCTGAGAAAGTAGCACACCATGGTAAACATATTATACAAAATCAAATCTCCTTTCTTAAGGTCTGAATGAGAAGTATTATTGTAATGGAAAAGGAAGAATTCGCTAGTGGGTTTTCTAGTTCTCAACTGCAAATCGTTTGCTTGCAATATTGAGTAGCTTATAATGGAATGTCAATGAGCATGAGATTGACAACAAACTTGCTTGTAAGCTTCAACGTTTAAATAACGTTCAACTTAGGGGTATCATAAGCATTATTTCATGTTAGAACTTTGGGATGAAATTGTGAGATTTCTTGGAGGTTGTGGGGGATATCCATACCGTTTGTTGCCACTGCAGCTATAAGCCATAAATACAAACCGCCAAAAGGAAGGGAGGCTAAGATGGTAATCAAGGAATTAAAGGCCAAAGAATATGATATCATAATCTATTCATGCAAAGGGAATGTGGAAAGTGGGGTAATTTTCAAGAATGACGCATAATCCCTAGCAGAACTTGATGTTCTGATATCCTAGGTTGAATATTCACAGTTTGCTATAGCATTATCATATGTTGTTTCTTTAGAATGGACTATCTTTCTTTTCTCCTTACTCTTAGATTTATTTTTTGATATGGGGAGGATTAAGGCTCAAATGCATTAGGTGGAAACCTTGAATTTATGTCCCTTTGTTCTTGTCATGTGGCACCCTTGGTAATGCCATGCTAGGATTGATATATTAAATAACTGAGTCGCCTTGTAATTACTGACCAAGTTTTCCTCCCTATGATATGTATTTATATAAGGATCAACCCCTCACTTGAAATGATTTGTGCTATTATTCAATTAATTATTTGTGTATGAAGTAAAATTATTAAGGTACATTGGAACTCAATCTATGTTTCAACATCTCTCTTTGTGTGCGCCTTTGTCTTTTGATTCTAGTTGCTAGTATTTGGTTCTTACTCAAATGCAATACTAACTTTCTGCATTCTAAAGTGGCCTCAATTATTCGTCTTCTCAAAGAGTCTTTGTGGCTTTTTGTTTGCTATAGAGATTTGGCTCTGTGACTGCTAGCTAGGCATTAGTCTCACACCACATCATGAGAATGTGTCATCTAGCTAAGTAGATGGTATATGGAAGTGGTGGGTTATGTGTTTGGACATCTTTTCTTGGCCCAATGTTTTTGGTGAACGTAGTGGGGTACTAAGGATTGAAGCAATTTCATTTCATATAAAACCCCTAGTTTAGAACTGTGTTTTAGCAGTTGTAAAACTCACTGGAGTTGTTCTAGGCAAATTGGTAATCAGTTTTACATGATTCATGGTGTAAAGGGTACTGCCCCAATTCACAAACCATCAGATAACATTATATGGATCTTAGCTTCCACATACCTCACGGTATATAGAAAATGCTTGGGAGTTTTTCTTTTGGCCAAAGAAGTCTCTTGACCATTTGATTATGTGATGCACTAGTAAGTGGTTAGTCCCGAGAAATTACTCTCTACATCCCTTAGAGACGGGATAATGTGGCTATGAGATGGCAGAAATCTCTGTAGCCAGTGCCCTTTGGGCTTGTTTATTATTTATGACTGTGGATTCATATATTAGAGTGCCTACAATTCAAACACACCTCAGCTTGGTATTTCCAAAAACAACTCTGGTTACATTTGGTAGATCCACACTTTTGCAGTATTCTCTATTCAATTTCAGTTGCAGTATTCCCTCCCCATATTTTGTTTCAGTATCCCTTTATGGAATTCTATTTTTTTAGAAAAGAATTCGAAGGGTAGAGCATAGGGCATTTTATTGGGAAAAAAAGGTTTCTAAGGAATTTTTTCGATCTGTATGGGAAGGCCATAGGGCTACTACATTGTGATTTTCTCATTGAGATGATCATTTTAATTGGTATTTCATTTTTTCGAAAACAACTTATTTACGTTTTTTTTTTCACCCACAGTCCCAAAAGCACTTTTTCGGATTTTTTTTGCCCAGAGGCCAATTGCATCGATGTGGTTTTTTCATCTAGAGAATTATTTTAACATTTATCTTCATAATTTTATTGTATACAAAAATTTTAGGCTATTTTCACTCAAGTTTTTGTACTAGCAATGGCAAAAAAAAAGATAATCCTCTCAAGTTCCAACTACTTCTGGAAAGGATACATAACTGATGTGCTCCTTAATAAGGGTCTTTACCGCATCGCAATGAATGAAGAAGCCGCATCTTTAGATCTTTTCAAATGAAAAAAATGGCAAAACCGTTCTGATAAAGCTAGAGGTATCCTTGGTCAATTAGTATCCTCCAAATTGAAGTTTCATTTTCAGGGCGTCATGGGACTTGATAAAGTTTGGATTACCTTGGTAGAACTTTTTAGACAACACATTAAGGTAAGGGCATGCCAGCTAAAAAACAAGATCACTATTCTTAATCCAGATAACTATCATTACATTGAGGAATTCATCACTTAAGTCAAGTGCTTAAGGGTTCTACTTGTTGAGATTGGTGAAACCAAGACTGATGAAAAACTCATTATGACTATTTTGTCTAAATTGGGTCATCTTTACTAAGTTTTTGTTTCAAACTACTACACACATCAAGACTCTATGGGATTTGCATATGTGGCACCAACTTTTGACAAGTTTTATGAGCAACTTTAGAGAAAACAGGGAAAATTTGATTTTTATTAGGGAAATCTGACTTGAAAGTATTAAGTAACAGGGCTTAGTGGTCAATGATACTAATGCAATGTTACAACCCAACTCTGACAAAGGCAAAGACATTGCGAAGAAAAAAGGGAAAGCAAAGCCCAAGCCTAAAGGCGATCAATCAACTCAACAAAATCCTTTCTAAGTCAAAACAAAGGCAAAGGAAAAATTAAATGCCATTGTCAACCAAGAGTGTTGTAATTGGTGTAAGAAACCAAGCCATACTGAACGTCAATGTTTTAAGAAAATGGCATACTTGAAAGTAGAGATTAAAAAAATGTAGTTCCCCCCTCCCAAGACAAAATCAACACTTTTTGCGACAACATGATCATTTGTGTCTAAATGGATCCTGGATTTAGGATCCTCTTACCATATGGCACATGATGACTTATTGTTTGAAAATCTTGACCAATGCCGCACCACTGAAATTCATTGAGAGCAAGTGATAAGTTAAAGTTGGTTCATAGTAATCTTATGTCCTTTCCCATTGTTTCTTTTCAAAAACATAAATACGTGCTTACATTCATTGAAGATTATATTGGCATGGGATCCAAGAGATCCAAGCACGATGAGATTGCAACATCATATGGTGTTGCACATTTGCACAGTTGACAGTGACACATGATCTACAGACTTATCATCAAGCTTCTAAGCATCCTGAATGGCAGGAAACTATGGCAAAAGAACTTTCTTTAAAGAAAAAAATAACTTGGGACTTGGTTCCACTTCCAAAAGAAAGAAAACTAGTGAGGTGCAAGTGGGTGTACCAAACTAAGTATGCAACAACTGGGTCCATTGACAGATACAAATTTCAACTTGTAGCAGAAGTTTTTCATAAAGGTGTTGACCACCATGAAACCTTTGCTCCAGTTGTAAAGAAGAATTTCATTATGCTATTACTCTCCTCGGTTGCAACACAGTGATGGGAAGTCCATCAAATGGTCGCCAAAAGTGTCTTCTTGCACGAAGACTTGCAGGAAGAAATCTACATTTACCATCCTCCCATATCGGTAAGCAGTGAGGACTCTAGCTTTGTGTGATGAATGAAAAAGGCTTTGCACAGTTTAAAACAGGGTTCTCAAGCTTGGTGTGAAAATATTGACATGTTCTTAATCAATTTTGGCTTTACATGGAGTCCCTTGGACCACACAATCTACACCAATAAAATAGATGATAAATTCCTAATTTTGGTTCTCTATGTTGATGGCCTAATCATGACAAGGAGTTCCACCAAGTAGATTCATGATTTGAAATTATATTTTTCACCCATGAGATCTTTTCTATGTCCTCAAGTAGGAGATCAATGCAATGGGATTCACAGGGGGTCCAAAAAATTGAAGGATGCCTCTCCTCTACATGTGTCCCTATTGCTACATATGCTATTGCATTGTCTGTCACAAATCAGATGACATTCTCCACACCCATTTCCATCACCACCTAATCTAGCATATCACACAACGTGTTTGCATTTTTCACTTGGTGGGAGGCAGAAATTGACTTCAAGAAGACTAGTTGCCCACTTGAAGCCACTAAAATTAATCAATGTGTGGTTTTTTCTATCTGTCCACCCATTAGACAAAATTGTGCAACCATTTTTTTGTTCTTTTATGAGTTTTTTGGTATGTTTGATGGAATCCTCCAACAATAGGCCACTCAAATCACAAGTAGGAGCCTAGAACCCCTTCTTGGCAATGATCAATGCAATGACCAAATTCTCCCAATAAGGGCTTTTCGCCACATTAAAAAGAATGTTGTACCAAAATTTTGTCGCACTTATCTTTGCTTCATTATGCATTTTTCGATTCCAAGTGGTACCTTCGAGTGAAGGTTGCAACCTATGACTACTTCAAGGAACAAAAAAAATAGTCGAACCATCTTTAGTAGATGAGCTACGTCTTTGTCCCCAACCCCTTGAGTTGGGGCAATAGAGAGGCCTGAATGTCATAATCATTTTTTGTTGTTTTCCTATTCGCTAGGGCTTCAAGTGCATCAACTTTCCTTTTTTTTTCTCCTCTTTGTTCTCTACATAAGCCGTAAAGTAAGCAACCATCTCCTTAAGCCTTAAGTGGTGTTTGTTTGAAAAATAACACATCATTCTCCGGTAGTTGTGCGATGTGGTATTCAAGGCAATAGACACCACCCATCATTGTTCCACAATAAGGGTCAAGGGACTTAGGCTTACAACAGCCCGCTGAACTGGATATCAATGCCATTTTTAAACAACAAATTTAAACCCTATAAAACAAAAAAAAAAGTTTTAAAATCTAACCCTAGCTGCTAATCAAAGGAAGAATTAGAAGATGAAGTAGATAGCATGATTCAGACTAGAAAGATAATGAAAAATAAAACAAATACCTATAGGCTGTAGGTTGTGTGACCATTTTTCTTTGAGGCTTGAAAATGGAGTTTGTATTAAAAAGCAATAGGTAACTGTAGGTTGTGTGACTGTGTATACTCAATACAATATACCCTTGGGCCTTGTTAATCACTGTATCAGTATGTATCCCTTAAGGCAACCTTAAACAATGGAACCCTAGGCTCCACTAATTGTATCCATAGCTTAAAATATTGTTCTCGGCAATTTATGGGGAGGTAAAATTTGAACTAGATCTTGGATCTCAGGAATTTCTCGGCAAATTTATTGCTACTTTGAAAAACATATAAATTCATAAAATAAACTTAAATTAAATGTAAAACATTGTTAAATGACACGAGAAATGAATGTAGAGAATGCCATAGGCCCATAAGTATATATGCTATCAATGTGAGATAGAAAAATAGTACAATAGTAACAATACTAAGTTACAAATTTCAAAGTACAAAGTTACAAATTGTAATGCTCATAGTCATGAAATATCAAATACACATATTATATTTCATCTCTAGTGCCTAGAATAAGTTTGATGCGGTTGCCTAATGGAAGTGGAAGTTAAAAATTCCTCCTCTCCAATGCCAACATCATTAGCAAAGCCAATTGTATCATCTAGATCCTCACCAACACCTCCTGATACCTCTGCTACCTTAGATGCTATTGCTTTTTTTGCCTCCCTCTCTAAATCTACAATCTCTTCCACTGTAAACATGGGCTCTGACTTTGCATCATCAACAATCCAGTCGTCATATGGATCAATCTTATCCAAGTTAATAGCATCATAGTTATCTTGCCCCTCCACTTATCTCACGCAAAGATGAAGATTGTATCACATAAAGACAAGGTCATCGAGGCGTTGTGTCATCAACCTATTGTGCTTCTTTATGTGAACATCTTCAAATATGCTCCAATTACCTTCACACTAGAAGAGCTACACGGTTGACACAAAATGCAAATGGCTAGCCTTTGAACATTTGGTGTTTTTGCACCATAATCTTCTCACAACACATTTACATAAAGAAAATTTATAAGTTTATAAGTCAACTAGGCTTGAATAAATGAAAGAAGTCTACTAAAAAAATAAACAAATGACTAAATTTGTTTTTACATAGCTGAGAGGTTTCTCTCCTTTTAATGCATAAATTCAAAGAAAGGAGTCTCCCTATTGCCTTCTTCTAAATCTGTAGCTCATCAATAATTGCATCTCTAATCTAATCATCAGAGGTCATCCTCTATATGCATGTATTGAGGCCATCCATAACCTCCGCATCGGCCTTAAATGAATCAAAATAAAAAACCTTAGGATCAAATAGTAGGTTGTTGCATGAATATGTCGATGGAGCATCTTGTTCTATCTACGATCAATTATGCATCATATGGGTTAATGTTTTCTTTGATTATGCCCATAATATTTGGCAATGGCCTCCATGGCCATGTCCATGGCCTTATACAAATGACCTATTGGGTTTCTCTCCCCATCCACCAATCGGAGAGCTCGAACCAAGGGCTCTAACTCCTAAAACAAAATAATACACAAATTTAAAATGATATTTAAGAATTTTTTTATAACAAATAAATAATAAATACAAAAAATAATTATGTTTAAGTCTTCAATGTTACCTTAATGATTTACTCCATGCACTTCGCAAAGACCTCATAAAAAATGGGCTTCATGAGCTTTACCTCGTCATCCTTCTTAGCATAGGGAGACACCACCCACCGATCAATCACCACCATCTGCTTAAGGTATACTAGTGAGGCCACAATGCTCTACAATGTGTGAAATTTTGTGATGAATCGTGTGACTCTCGATTGCACAAGTTTCTTTCCATTGGTGTGCTCTTTCATCAACTGTAGCACCCAAGTGTGATTGTAGATAAACTTTGTGATACTTTTGGCCTCATCAACCACACTCTTCACCCAAGAGATCTTTCATATGTCCTCGAGCAAAAGATCAATGCAATGGGTTGCACAAGGGGTCCAAAAAAGTGTAGGGTGCCTCTCAAGAAGTTTGCTTGTTGCTACATATGTGGTCGCGTTGTCCATTACAACTTGAACAACATTCTGCACACATACTTGCATCACCATCTCATCCAACATGTCACATAAAGTGTTTGTTGTTTTTACTTGATGAGAGGCATCAATTGATTTCAAGAAGACCTATTGCTTACTTGAAGCCACTAAAAAGTCAATCAGTGTGTGATTTTTTTTATTCGTCCACCCATCAAATAAAATGGTGCACCTCTTTTTTTGCCATATTTTTTTAGGTCTTCTACAAGGGGTTTTGTATGTCTCACAAAATCTTCCAACAATGGGCCACTCAAGTCATGAGGAGTAGGAGCTTTGAACCCTTTTCTGACAACAGTTAATGCAGTGACCAAATTCTCCTAATATGGACTTTTTGCCACATTGAAAGGACTGTTATTGTAGTACCAAAAATTTGTTGCAGCTATGCTCGCTTCATTTTGCAATTCTTTGTTCCAAGCAGTACCTTCCAACAAAGGTTGTGACTCAGGGCTGCTTTTAGGAGCAAAAAAAGTACCCAAACTATCACAAATGGATGATTCTCGTCTTTGACCATGACATGGTAGAGTTGGGGCAATATAATGCCCTCAATGTCACTATTATTTGTTGCTATTCTCCTACTCATTAGGAGTGCAAGTGCATTGGCTTTCTTCTTTTCCACTTTTTCTGCATTTGTTGCAATGCAAACAACCAACTCTTTTTGAGTCTCAGGGGGTGCTTGATTGCACACTACCACATCATTCCATGCCAATTGTGCAATGTGGTTTTTCAGGTGAGAAACACCTCCACTCAGCTTCATCCCGCAATAGTTGTAAATTCACAGTTGCCCTGCACTTGTTCACAATACATCCAATCAGGGTCATTAGACTTGGGCTTGCTGATCTCGATGCCATTTTTAAACAAAAAACAAGAATCCTATATAAAAAAAATATGTTTTAGTCTTTTAGAATTTAAAAATTAAATATAAGTGCTATTTAAAATTTAAGTATAATTGAAATCTAGAAATAAAATTTCAATGATCAGGATTGAAAATTGAAAATTGAAAATTTCAAATTTTATATTAAAAATTAGAAAGATAATGAAAGTTAAAAAAAAATATTTGGTTCGATGTTTCTCTATAATGTATGTTGTGTGTTGCACGCTGCCAGACTCTCAGTGGAGTCGTGCAATGTTTTCAATCTCAAACTTCAGTTGTCAATGAGTATTAGTGGCAAATGGCAAAATTACAATGCAAATACTATAAAACTGCAGTCTGTGTTTTTAACTTTTGACCTTCTGCAAAGTAGTATATTGTCACCAGTCACACTGTGTAATTGTATTTTGCAGCTTGCCAAATACTATAAAGTATAAAATTGCATGACTGTATATTGTACTCTATGTAGCTGTATATTGCAGTTTGTGTTTTACTATTTAGTATTTACCCTCATTCAAGAATCAAAGCAGTCAATAGTTTATAAGTATACAGTATATTGTATATACTATACAGTATATAGTCATACTATAAAGTATATACAGGGCCCAGGGTACACAAGTAGTTACAGATTTACAGTATCACTGTCAACTTTAATCATTAATGGTGTCAGGCGAACTGCGAACTGCAATGAGGGCATTGTAAAACTTAAAACTTGAACTTTGAAGGCACGTTTTCACTTAATAGTCTACTGTTTGGGCAAAAGGCAAATGACGAACTATGTATTAAGCATAGAATGAGAAAATGTGATAGAAAATCTATGTATAGTATTAAATTTTAATGCATTGACCACTTTTTGTTTATTTGCCAAGAAACTGGGGTTTATTAGTGATTTTCGTGAAGTAATTGTTGAGAAAAATTGGGTTTCTCATCTCGGCTGCTGACTATATCGTGAGAAATATCGAGAAACAACAAGAAATTGTCGAGATTTGAAATGTAGATTGTATCAGTATGTATCACTATTAGTGACTCTGAGAGTCTGAACATGATTCAAAAATAACCAAAAAATCGTAGCTCCATTAATTGTGCACTGTATTGGCAAATCGCAAGGAAAAAACATAGAAATAAGCATAAAATAATTTTTTTTAATTCTATGCTTTTATCCATAGATTACATAACCGACGAGTAATCGCCCTGTACTCGGTTACTCATCGAGAAAATGCTCAGATGGTTAACCGCCACTCTAACTTGCCAAAAATTTAGAACCATCGGTTTTTAGCTTCATGGTGAGTACTGGCAGAGTACTCGCTAGGAGGCATGTACGCGTGCTGGACGCGTTTGGACTTGTCCAAAACACAACCAACATGCGTCCAGCCTGAAAATGGATGCAAAATGCTGATAAAACACTGATAAAATGCTGAAAAAATGTGGGAATTTGTCTTATAAATTGAAACACACCCCCTCATTGCTTTCACACAAGATTAGAGCATTCAAGAGCGCATTGGAAGGAGAATTCAGTAGGAGGAAATATTGGATTGGAGAATATCCTTGAAGATGAGGCAGAGGTAGAGTTGGAGCCACAGGGGTAGACACATTGTTCTAGGTAGAGTGAGGAGGGGCAGCCGAGTGGGAGGACTAGACATTCTCTCCCTTAGTTTTCCACAGATCAGGGAAGAGAAAAATATAGATTCTTGTCATTTGTACTTATAGATTCTTGTATAAGTATCATTGTATCAATTTGTTGCTGACAACTTGACAATGTTAGTTTTATTCACATGAATATGTGATTTTGTACTTTATTTGTATTCAAATTTAATAGAAAACACTTTCCCAATGGTTTACAGACTCATTTGATCTATTTTGCTTCTGTGATTTCTAAAAAAATCATGTTTTTTTGATAAATTTAAGCATTTTTTTCATTTGTCGGTTATTCTTGGTTAATCAACCAGCTCCGTCGGTTACTCAAAAATCCCCTTTGGTGAGTACTCGCCGGTTACGGTTATGTATACTTTGCTTTTATCCTTTGCATGGGCGAGTCACATAAATTTGCAATTTTTGCCGAGTAATCGCTGTTATTACTTGGCAAAAATAGTTAATTTATCGGAAAAACTTTGCTTGCGATTTATCAAAAGATTAATCGTTTCAAGGTCAACTTGTGATTTGTCAGTGTCTTTTGGCGATTTTGGAATCCATGAATTAAACTTTATCGATAAAATGGGAGATGCGAGTTGGATTTGATAATTTTGTCGTCTTGACAAGGAATACCCATTTTCTATTTATTTCATGAGCTCTATTTTTCTCCCTTATTTACCTCTTAGTTTATTGTTCTCTCATGAAACATTTCTATCAAAATTCAAAGTTAACTAAAGAATTATTGTTTTCCCTCCATTGTTAGCTCCCCAAATCTTTTGAATCTTGTTAGTCAGAGTGGAATGTATGAGTTTCTGGCTATTTGCAGATTGTACAATCTAAAGCATGCATGGAATCAATTATCCACTGTTATTCTAAAGATGTTTATAAGTTGAAAACTTGGTGCTGCATCTATCCACTGCATTGTTAGTGGCTATTTATTTTATGGTGTCTAAGACAAATGTTGAATTTGTAGCTTTACTTCTATTCATACTAGTGCTGAGACAGATCTCCACTTCATTTTTTGCGCTGGTAATTCTGGGCCCTTTTCAGTTCAAACTTTTTTAATTTGCAAAATTGGAAATCATTAAAATTTTAAATATATTATTTTCTAAGAGCTTAAATTTTATGCTATGAAAGATAACTTCTGACTTCTTCTCCTTCCCATACAGCGGCAATCTATTTTATGCTCAATGACTGGAGTGGGATGGACGTGCAAAAAGCATTGGGCTATATTGTGAGTTGTCAGGTACCTGTGCCGAATGATGCTAGTCTTGTGCATCTATAATTTTTTTCCTTTAGTTCTTTAATAAGCAATTATTTTTTTTTAGACTAGTTTGAGTAGTTGAATTTTGTTCTGACCAAATTGATCTTTCCTTTCTGTAATTTTTTCAGTTATATAATGTTGGATTCGGATTGAGTCCAGGTTTGGAGTCTCATGGTGAGATAGACAGATTTTCCTTAAAGAAATACCTCAGACACCTTTTTAAATCTTAGTTCAAGTTTGGGAAGAATTTTTTTTAAAACTTAATTGCTAATGTGAAAAGATATGAAATATTCATCATCAATAATTTTGACATATATAGACTCCTAGAACCAATGCTGCCGCAGAAAGAGTCAAACTGATCTCTCACATTATTTCAGATTCTCAGAGTAAGGACCTTATGAGCCACATCATAGAGGAAGAAGTCCTAAATGGCTTTTGGAGAATGCAAAAGGACAAATCCCCACGACCTTATGGCTTTTCTCCAGGTTTCTTCCATGCCTTCTTGGACATCATCAAGAATGATATTAGCTTAGCTGTTAATGAATCTAGAAATTCAGGCAGAATCCTTGTAGATATTAATTGTACCTTTGTAGCCTTAGATCCCAAATAAATCTAATGTGGAAGTCATGGATTCTTTTAGACCCATTTCCATATGCAGCACTATTTATAAAATCATTATGAAGGTTATAACTAATAGGCTCCAGGTCCTCCCTAACATTATTTCTTAGCAGCAAGGTGGTTTTGTGGCTGGAAGGCAAATTCTGGATGGTATTGTGATCAAGCATGAATTGTTCAACACTCTTAATCTGAAAAAAGAGATCTATGATTATGAAGTTGGACATCTGCAAAGCTTATGACAGAGCTAGCTGGGCTTTCCTAATATATATATTTTTTAGAAAGTTTATTTTTTCTGAGAAATGGCGTAATTGGATTCAAAGATGTATTTCTTCTCCCTCCTCTGTTTAGGTCAATGTTATCCCGGCGGGTTTCTTTCAAGCTTCAAGAGGCCTCAGACAAGGAGAACCAATTTTACCTTATCTCTTCATAATCATGGCTGAAATGCTTGGAAGGGCTTTCGAGAAAGCATAGGAGTTGTGACCAAAATTAGCAACAAACAGAACGGAGGGCTGCAACTTTTCCCATGTTCTGTTTATGGATTCTATTATTGCTAATAAGGCGAAAGTTTCTAAAGCTAAGGTTTTGAAAACACAGTGACCCATTTTTGTTGCTCTGGCGATGATACACGTTGTTATAAGAAGAAATTTGGGTGTGGTGATTTATCTTAATGCAAAAATGTCTCCCCAATAGATGTGGTCGCCAATGAGTTACGACATGGAGAATGACTAACATTTCCCTCTCATATGTGGATTTCGCCAAATTATTACTAGTCAATGCTTTGCTAGTAAAGGCCAAGGGTCGCCTCTCTTGCATCAATCTTGCACCAATTCCTATCCCTGAAGTGTCATTTTTTTATGATGAATGGTTTGGAGAAATCTTGCATGGCTAATGCAATTAGTGGTGCACATGGCCTGTTAGGGAAGGGCAAAGGCACTCTTTGATGGTTCAGACTAGGCAAAAGCATTTTTTCATCACATGGCAGTCAAAGGAGTGGAAACTTTTACCATAGGCTTTGACGAATTTGCGATAATAGCTAGTGAGACCTAAAAATCCTTGAATTTTAAGGGTTTTAGGTTTTGTCCAATTTAACATGGCTTCAATTTTCTTGGCATCCAACTTAAGCCCATCCACTGGGAAAATATGGCTGAGGTATTCCACCTCCATCATACCAAAGGATCACTTGGAGTATTTTGCATATAATTGATTGTCGGCGAGGCGCTGCAAGGTCTGGTCCAAGTGCCATAGATGGTCTTCCTATGTTTTGTTGTATTCCAGAATGTCATTGAAAAAACCAAGATGAATTTGCAAATTCCGGGCCGAAAGATTTGGTTCATAAGCCTTTGAAATGTTGAGGGAGTGTTCATGAGGCCAAATGGCATCTTCAAGAACTCATAGTGAGAGTTGTGAGTTAGAAATGCCATCTTAGGGATATATTTTTTCCGCAATTGAATATGATGGTAGTTGGACTGCAGTGCTAAGTTGGAGAAGTAGATCTAGTAATTACTCAAATCATTGGAATGGGGAATTTGTCCTTGATTGTGAGTTTTTTTAGCTCACGAAAATCCACACAACCTCTAAGACCCAACTTTTTTCCAAACGAGGAGTGTTGGGGAGGAATATAGGTTGAAACTTGGCCAAATGACCCCTGCGTGAAGTAATTCTTGGACCATCTTCTCGATTCTAGTTTTTTACATGTAGGGATATTGATATGGCCAAATGTTTGGTGGTTTACTGCCTAGTGTGAGTGTTGTGGAGTTAATCCTTGAGGTTCGACAAACACCTGAGAGTGCTTATTAAGAATCAACTACAAGTGTGTGGGTTCTGTTGGTGTCCAAGTCTCTATCATGTGAACTGCACGAAGTTGAGCCACCACCCTTGAAGAACCCTTTTTTACTAGCTTAGCCATGTGGTGAGAACTAGTAAGTCAAGTGTGTCCTGTTGTCATTCTTTTTAGAGTATGTTGTTGCCCCATGATTGTGAATTGCATCCATAATTAGAAGAAGTCCCAAAGGATGGGTCCCAACGTGCGAAGCCACTGATCTCCCAAGACAATGTCACAACATAATGACAAGGTGAACATATCAGATTTGATATTGTAATCCCCCATGGAAGTTTGGACATTCTGATGTTTTCCTTTGTAAGCCAATGTTCCTCCATTAACTACAATCACCTCAATTGTTTTGCATGGATACACATAACAAGTCCCCTGCTTGGCCACCCGAGGGTGAATGAAGTTATGAGTGCTTCCAGAGTCAATGCGGATAGTCAAGCAATGCCGTTTGAACCCAATACCTTCATAGTTTGAGGACTTGTGATCCTTGCTAAAGCATGCACTAAAATATTGGAGGAAGGGTCCTCACTTGGATGTTCTCTTTTGGGTGTTCCTCATTTGAGCCTTCTTTAGAGTTGTCCAATATGCTAGGCATCGAAGGTGCCTCAATATCTAGGAGATGTATTTTTGTTCGACATATTTATGGCTTGGGCCATATTTGTCATCACAATTGTGGCCTAGTCCTTTTGCTTTGCGAGCAACCATCTCCTTTTGCACGAGGGGCTTGATTGGAGGTGGTCAAGTGCATAATTTGTCATGGGTTGAAATGGCATAGGGTTTCGGACTTGTGATAATTTATATGGATGTTGGGTTGTGTATTTATCCTTCGCTAGTTTAGCCAACCCAATTGCTTCCATAATAGTAGAAAGTTTGAACATTCTAACTTCGTCGCGAATATCCTTCAATCCACTAATGAAGAAACTTATAAAAAAATCCTCATCTAGCCCTCTTGTTTGATTGGCCAATTTCGCAAACTAGGTCTGGTAATCATAGATACAGTGAATTTGCAGCAATTTAGTCTTCCCTTGTGAAGTTCTCAAATGCAATAGGGCCAAATCGAGTAATTGTTTACTGATCTCATCCCATGTGAGTGCAGTGTCTTCTCCAATCACTAATACCATTGATTAGATGCATGTTCCAAGTTGAATGAAGTGATTGACAGTATCTGAGCTATGGGAGTTTGATGGACTGTAAAATATTGTTCTGCTTTATACAACCAACTTGCAAGGTCATCCCTGGAAAATTTTGGGAAATCCAAGTGAGAAGTATGGGTATTCCCTTATAATTGCTAGAGTTATGTCCAGGGTAGTTCCTTATAATTGCTAGAGTTATGTCCAACATTAGAACTATGCCCACTGTTGTGGCTGATGGAGTTAGATTTGGCATTTAGTCCCATCAATTTGTTGTCCAAGTTATCAACGAGATCCAACTTGTCAAGATTGGACAATTGTCAGAGTATAGCGGACTGCGTTGAATGGAGTATTTTGATGTCATTATCCAACCTCTTCAAGGAAAATCTTGAGAACATATGTGTGACACCCTATTAGTTGGTCTGATTTTTTTTCTTTTAAATCTTTTTTTTTTTTTTCAGGGAAATATACAAAAATGATTAACTTGAAGAGAAAATCAATTCGGAATAATAAGTGAATTTGTTTTCTCCAATACTTTTTTTCTTTCTTTTTGTTTGCTCTTCTATTGACTGGCTACTGCATTGTGTTCAAATAATTGTTCTGAAATACTCTGACCCTTTTGGCTTCTATTGGAACTTGGTATTGTGTATTTGTACTATGCTGGAATATTCTGACCCTTCATGGGTTCTGTTGTTATTGGGTTTCTAAGAAAGATCATAGTGAAGGTCACATAGGGTGTGTTGGGCTTGTGGACTTGCAAATATACTTATCTCGTTTGTAAATAGTGTCATCCCAACATTTCAAAGCTCTAACTAAGGAGGATTGAACCGTTTTGTAGCTCACTATCTCGTCTTTGAGGTATGGTGTGAGTAACTAAATTTCCAGGCCTAATTGTTTATTGGTGCATCACAAGATATGGATGACTGAAGGCTTCCTATGGCTAAGAAAAACCCTAGGAACTTCTGATATACCACAGGTGCGTGGAAGCTAAAATCTGTACATAGCATTATTTGAGGTTGTTAATGGCGTGCTTAGCCAAAAATGACAATGTTCTGCAATATTTTAAAACTCTTGATACAAGTTTCTAATAAAAAGAAAAAAGAACTACATGTAGAAAAAAACTGGTTAGATTTGGGGCAAAAGCTTAGTGCTGCCACTTTTGTTACCTCTATCTAATCACCAAGACTCTGATTGGACAAATGTGAGAGCATACAATGGATAGTCAAAAAAATACTTGAACTAATGAATGCACTGTAGAGCATGGCCTTGGAAAGAGCTCTAATACCACTTGTTATGAAGCTACTTGCAAAAATCAACCAAACAAAATAACAATATGCAAAAATGAACAAATTACTCAATGAACTTAGAAATAATTGCAGACCTTGCTTATATTCATATTTAAATTTTAGCTTATAACATTACATATTTTGAAATGCGTTTTGCTCCTCTTCCTGCTCATGGTAGAAGCTCCCCTGTGTCTGGCTATTCTGGGTAGAAGACTGCCGCTGTGCTGAAGACTGACTCTTCTTCCCTTCTCGCTCATGGCAGAAGCTCCCCTGTGTTTGGCGATTCTAAATCGAAGGCTATCGCCATGCTAAAGATTGACTCCATGCAGAAGACTGATGCTGTGTGGGAGCTTGAAGTTGTGCGGAAAATTGATGCTATGCAGAAGATGGACTTTGTGCGGAAGACTGTTGTAGAAGGCGAAGGGCACACAGTTGACTCAACTCAAATCTACGAGCAAAATCTGAAGCATAAGGAAGCTTCTACAAGATCTAGAGATGCAAATGGTTCCCCTGGCCAGTGCAGCCATGAAAGAACTGAAAATATTGAAATGCTTTCTCCCGCTCCCCTTCCTGCTAATGGCAGAAGCTCCTAGCAATCATTTGAGCAACAAACCTCTATGAACGACGATTTTGGGCAGAATATTGACTCTGTGCCTATGTGGAGGACTGCTGCAGGAGATGCAGGGCACAAAGTAGTCTCATCTCAGATCTGTGGACAGAATCAGATGCGGTAGGAAGCATCAAATAGATCTGGAGCTACAAATGGTTTCTCCCCTGCTATCAACAGAGTCCTGGACGTCATGGCGCTGGAAGCTATGGTGGACCCTAGAAAGCATAGATCCTTCGTTGAGGCAGTATCTTGTAAGACAATTCCAAACCTCTCAAACCTGCATCTTTTGACCCCATTGTGATTTTTGATGAGTCCAGACAAGTGATCAAATTAGAAGAAGAATTCTCAGCCAAAGGTCTCATATGCATTCATGGATTACTGGCCAAAACTTTAAGAGTTGCATGCTTGGATATTGAAGCATTGACAACCCCTCATAATAGGTATTCTTGATATTTACCTTCGTGCAAAAAGTTTCTTTATTATTGTCTTTCACAATATTGAAGACAAGGAAAAAATTCAAAACCAATTTTGGTGCTTGAATCACCACTCCCTAGTCATCAAACAATGGTTCCCTACCTTCATCCCCCTCATAGAACCATTTAATGTAAAACCCATTTGAGTTTGCCTGCCTCGTCTTCCTCTTCAATTTTGGACCGAATCTAGTATGAAGGCTATTGGTAAATCGCTGGGTGAATATTTGCAAATGCACCCAGATACCAATCAATTATACCACAGTCTTGTTGGAATAATTGTCATTGATGTCAAAGGAATTGTAATGGATATGAATGGAAATGTCAAACATAATTGTTGCCGAAAGTAAATGGAAGTGTTCGAAAGTGAACGAAATTGTTGTCGAAAGTGAACGGAAGTGTTGCTAGAAGTGAACGGAATTGTTGCCGGAAGTGAATGGAAATGTTGACGGAAATGTTAACGGAAATGTTAACGGAATTGTCAACGAAAATGTTAATAGAATTGTCGACGGAAATGTCGATGAAAATGTCAACGGTCACATCTTTTGGTGAAGAGGTATCTCTTGGATGGGACACATCCTTTAAAGGCTATATTATATAAGGGAGAAGAGATGTGGAAGTATTACAAGCATTCGATTTGATTGAAGATCATATAAGTGTGAGAGAGAAGAGAAGAGTAGAGCAGAAAATGAAATAGAATCTCTTAAGAAAAGAATTGTGAAGGGTAGATTTATTTTAATGAAGAATATCATTTGAGAATTGTGAAAGAAAAGAGAGCATAAAGTATATAAGAAAATTAGTGAGAGAGAAAGTGTAAGAGAAGAAAATCCATCATTCGATTGAAGATGCAATCACAAACGGTGGAATTGATTCGGCTTGGGGTGGGTGCCTCACAGTCTAGGGGTTGGTGCTCCTGTGGGTCGGTGCTTACGAATTTGATCGAGTTGGTGCTTGGTGTCTCCAGTAGGTTGGTGCCTGGAAACATTGTAAAAGAGTTATTTATATATATATATATATATATATAAGGAATATTTCTCTGTGGTTTTCTCCTGAAAGGGTTTCCACGTAAATCTTGTGCTCTCTTGTGTTATTAATTTCTAGATCTTGAATGTTTATGGTTGTCGTGGTTGATTAAATTTGAAAAGATTAAAAGATTATCTTATACTGATTCACCCCCCCTCTCAGTGTAAGCTTGTGCTTAACAAGTCCTTTTGCCAAAATTTTGGTTAATATTGATACTTCCAAGAATCTTTTTGAAAATATCACTTTGCAAGTTGGGGACCGCTCTTGGTCCCAAGTCCAACCCCTAGATTATGAAGGTTTATTGTTTCGCCATCGCAATTGCTTTAATATAGGCCATTTGACCAAAAATTGCAGTTCCCTTAGAAAAAAAAGGAGTCCTCTTGGTGGAAAGACTTCATCCTCGACCATCTACAGGTGGATGCTGAAGAAGATTCAGATGATTCTGATAGCAATGATTTTACGTCACCTTTGGAAGATCTTGAATCGTCTGTTCCAAATGAGGACCTTAAAATCCCCCCTCATTTTGAAGATGTTCTGCTAAAAGATTTGATCTCTCCAAGGAAAGCCATGAACACGGTTGTCCCCTCTGCGTTAGCCTCCTCCAAGAAAAACCCAGAAATGGAATTATGTAGGGCAGAATCATTCAAGGACCCAACAACGGAAGACAAATCCCAGCCCTGTGTTGTTGTAGAAGACAAGGAAGGCTGGACTAAGGTTCAAAAAAAGAAAAAAGATACAAAAGCAGTGTTGAAGCGCTCTTGTATGACCCTCCGCTCAGGGCTAAGACTCCTTGCTCAGAGGGACTCTGAGCAGAATCACATAAAACAGTTGCTGAATACAGAAAGAAAGTGGAAGTCCACTAAAAAATATATGAAAAACACCTTGGTTTTAATGATGCAAAATGTCATGCTGGCTTTTGTTTATCGATGATTATGGTGGATGTTTCAAGGAAGCATCCTTGGTTGTTTCTCAGTTGTTTGTGGTTGGTTAGAACTGCTGTCCGGTTTAACTTGTTTGTTGTTTTTGGCATGTTGATGTTGGTTTTGTTGTGCCTGCCCCATTGCTGCTGGTAGAGGCGCCCTATTTGTGTATAAACGACACATCTTTCTCTCCTTTGTAATAAGTTCTGGGATCTTCAAAACCCGTAACCTTTACCCTATCAAATAAAAAATTATTTTGTGGGACTCTTCAAAGGGGCAACTTTTTTGAGAGTAGAGCTCAGATTACAAAATATCAATGTATGCTTTTCCTTCCTTAAAACATCAATAGATAGGCATTACAACCCTAACCCTAATACTCAAGGGTTGGCCTTACATACCAAATTGACACCTGAGTTAATTAACTAACAATGCTTATTACTCAAGGGTCGCCCTTACATGGAAATCAGTGTTCAAGCTAATTGACTAAGACTATTTCAATGCAACAAGAATAATAGATGGCTAGGACATCAAGGTCTTAATAACTTGTTGGTAATAAAGGAGAGTCACTCTCCTTGTGACCTAATGGTAGAATTCGTGCAAGGATTGAAATATCAAAGAAGTTCATGTCGTAAATTCAACTCTTATCCAATAGGTCTCCCTTTATTCAAAAGGTGTTGCATCTTAAAATTTCCAATTGCTTTTTTGCATGTTATCCTCCCACCTGTTTTATTAATGATTGCACTTTTATATGAAAGAAAATGCAACTCAGCCACTAGTGCTGAAAATAAATCTTCTTAGAGTGCTGAAACCATAAATACAATGAAAACCGTAGATGATTTTCAAGGGTGGAAAAATATAAAAAGAAGGGATAAGGTGGTGTCTCAATAGGGTAAGCCTCTACGTTTGTAAGGGAAAAATGAGTTTTAAATGGAGACACACAAAGAGATGTTGCACCTATTTATGATGATTCATGGGCCAAACGACAAGGGGCACCTTTCACTTCACAAGATAATGCCAGAGTTACTGAGAGGAATCAAACACATGGACAACAATGGAGGATCAACTAGAGGGAACCATGGAGACCCAAAAAAATGAAGAAACAAACACCAACTTGAAAAAAGATAAGAACCCTCTCAACCAAACCACAAACAAACCAATTCTACATAAAACCTTGTAAGATTAAAGGAAGTGGTTAAACTTTCCTTCATAGTTCTTGAGCAAGAACTTGAGGTGGATTGTCTATCAAGTTGAAAATATTGGCATCAAATGTTAGGGAAGCAGCTGGAAATGATAAGCAATTGTTTGATTAGTCATGAATCATGACTAATCTTCATACAGGGGCTATTCCTTAAAGAAATAAAAGTGTGCTTAGATTGTGATTCTTGATGAACAACTGGAATGGAGATTACATTGCCACCTCTTAAGGGGGCGAACAAGGTGTGATGTGTGGGGATTTTTCTTAGTGTACACACACAACGACCCAATTGGTAGAATTCAAGTGTGGCAGTGGATGGCCCACACACTCCTCAATTCGAGTGGGTCATAGTTATTGATTTAAATATGGTTTAGTGGGATGGTGACTAGGTTGGAGGGTGTGAAACTATCCTTTAGTCCAAAGAACAAAAAGTTTGGAATGATTGCAAGAGGATACTTGGTGTTTCTGATGTTTACTTGGGGGAAAGAGAGTTTGGATTCAATTGATTGTTATTCTTAGTCTAATTGCCAAGCATGAATAAATTGGATTCAATGCAGGTCGGATATATTCTTTCCAAGCTTTGATGCTGCGACTTTTTCTTTTGGCAATCGCTCAGTTTTTGTGGACTATTCTACCACTAGTTCAACCATCTCCTCATTTCCAATCAATTAATAATTTGTACGGATGACTAGGGAGAAAAGCATTCTTCTTAGAAGCTTAATATTTCCCTGCTTGAGTCAAGAGATTGCTTGAAAACCATTTCTATTGGTCCTTGGAACCTACCTCAAGTGGTGATGAATGGTAGTTACTTTGGTGGGAAGCATCTATTTAGCGTACTACTAAGTTTCTTCGAGCTTGGGGTAAAATGATTGTAAGAGCATGGAAAGGGAGGGAAGAAGGTTGATCTTAGCTCAACAAGCTTGAAATAGGATGGGATTGGGTGATTTCAATCCAATGACTTAGAATCTCATTTCATAAATTTTGAGTACAATGGTATAAGATCGAAAAAGAGGGTGCCTTCATTGGATTGCAGAAGTTGTTGTAGCCTCCAAGTTCTACTTCCAAATCTAAAACAAATGCGTAAGGCATAAATAATCCTTGTGCTAATGGTGAATCTTGTAGAGGATGAACTTCAAATCAGAGAGGTCTATCATTTTTGAAGGCTACTTCCAAAATATTTCAACTTCCATCGGGATTGATTCTTCATGCAAAACCTCCATAGATCTTTTCAAGAGTGTGGTTTCTCAAAAGGTGGAAACCTACAAGGGCCTTTTTCTTTCTAGAGAGCTAGACCTAGATGAGTTTGAGGAAGAAATGAAAGATATGAAGAATGACAAGTCTTCAGGTCTGGATGATCTCCTGTTGGAGTTGTAGAAGAAGATTTGGCCTATCATTAGACCGGTATTTGAAAGGCAGTCATGGGTGACTTAGCCAATGCAGTACTGATAAAACTCATTTCATAGGGCTCAAAAAAGGGTGGGTAGATGGTTGGCATCTTATTAACCTTTTTAATGTTACCTATACAATTTTAGCAAAAACCCTTGCTTGAAGGATTAAGCTGTTGTTGGTGCAAATTGTTCAAAGGGAGGAGTTAGGTTTTAATAAAAATCAGATTTATTTTGGATAATCTTTTCCGTACATGTGAAGGTGTGGAAATGGCAACACAATCTAGTCAAAAAGATATTTTAAAAAATTAGCTTTGATAAAGTTTATGACCAGATAAAGAGGGATTTCATTTTTAACATGTTGGATTGGATGGGCTTTGGATCCTTTTTCCACAAGGCAGTGGAGACTTTTTTTTCCCATGCTTCTGCAATGGTTAGTGTTAATGGTATTCCCATGGATCTTATTCAGTTGCAAATATTTATCAGATAGGTTTTCTTTACCCCCCTGCCATGTTATTGCCTCTGATGCTCTTGGATATTTATTGGAGGTAGCTTGAATTCAAGGGCAAATTAAAGGTAGTAATTTTCCATGTGCTAGTTTGATTCTCAATATGCACTTCGATGATGGTTTGGCTTTAATCCCAAAGCTTTCTCAGTAATAATCTTAAGGTACAATGATTTGTTTGGATACTTTTGCTGACGGTACCAGAGCAATGGCGAATAAAGAAAAATTAAACTCTTGCACATTGAGCAAGATTACCCACCACTGTGCTGAATCAACAATGGAAACTCAAAAAACTATGGGAACTTATTTGTTATTTGAGAAAAAATGCTTTCATGTGCCTCTATGAAAAGACAATCCCTTTAAGATGTCTATTACCGACCTTGGAGAGGTCCATAGAATGACATTGATATTCCCAAACTTAAGCATCTATTCTCCACTGTGATGCCTTGTACTACGCTAGCAAGAGGTGTCTGGTACTTACACTCTCCTAAGGATTGCTATTAGTACGACTTGCAAGTTTGAATAATCTTTTAGGTAACAAGGAAAGGCTAGAACCATACAAAAGATCGTTATAACTTATATCACTGCAAAATGAGTAGTAGGAAAAGCATATGAAGTTGATGCCATAGATGCTTCATCTTACCACTTGAAGTCAATCATACATCAGGTGATAGTGGCGCTACCAAGGTTTTCCGGCCATATGCAGTTATAAGATATTTTTTTCCATTCTTATCTTTGCAAGAAATAAAAGACTTTAGAAAATGTTTTTTAGTTCACAATCTTCAAGTGTTTCTTCTATCACATTTTATATAGTACTCTATTATTGCCCCCAGGAAGCACTGTTTTAACTTTCCAATGCAGTGGTTCTGTTTCATTGCAAAATTAAAAAATTATAATAACTTATATCATTTAGCTATTAACCTAGGGAAGACTATGTGCGTCTTATGCAGAAACAAACCATGAATGGGGGCTTTCAAGGGAGATCCAATAATGCCAGTGATGCATGCTACTTGTTCTGGTATGTAACATTCTACAGATCTTTTTTATTTTTAAAAAGAATCACGGTCATTGACATAAAACTACTAACTAGTAATTGCATGATGCACAGTGGGTGGTTCATTGAAACTCTTTGGGGCCCAGGATTTTTATGACTGGGAGGCTTTGCGTTGCTTTCCTTTTATATGCCAGTCTAAGGTTTGGTTCTTTATTTTCACATAAGTGAATGTTAGATTTGATCCCAAATCTGTTGTCTGTCAGCCTTTATTTTACGAAAGTGAACATATGCGCAAGCTCTTCTGTGGCTACTCTGATTTTGTGAAAGTTTGAAGAGCCTTAACGCATGAGGTCATTATTTAATATTTTGTAGTCCTGAAGTATTTTTTCCCTATTTGCAGTATGGTGGCTTCAGTAAATGGCCCAGGGAGTTTCCAGATCTCTATCATGCGTACTATGGATTTTGTGGGTTTAGTTTGCTAGAAGAACCTGAACTGGTTCCGCTTTGCTGTGAGTTGGATATTACGGAGAAGGCTGCCATGCATTCTCCGAGTACAGACGGCCTTTGCTAATGAATTTGGAACCTTGTTGCGGACTTGAATAACTTTCCTACATTGTGGACTTGGATTGAGGCTTGAGCTGAACCTTTTCCTCTATGCAATGGATAAGAATGAGCAATGAATTCATTTCAACTATAGACATTGGCTTACATGTGAATCCTAAAGACCAGTTATACATATACGTGGTCCAGTTGTTTTAGTATGGCATTGCCTTGCAGGAGTAACTGAAATGGGATTTTGTTAACACAAGTAGAGAGGAATTAAGATATTTGATAAAACTCGAGGATGACAATTTTGTCCTCATAATTTAATATTCAGGAGTATTCATGTGGTTATATCTCAAGTCTGACTGAAACTTGTGGGAAGTCTTTATGGGAACCATTGCGTTGAAAATTTGAAAACCAGTCTGTCCGCAATAACTGAGTACCACTCTTTGTATTGGTTGAGGGTTCAAGGAAATGTCTTGGAAACAAGTTTCGGAATCAGGCAATTTAGAACATAAAGATTCCTTGAGTGTTTTATTGCATAATTCGATTTTACTTTCTGTCATTTTTCTTTTGAAACTGCTTCAAACTGGTTTAAGCATTGCATTTGCAAGTTTGATCATGTGTTGGTTTTACATGGTAAAAATCCGCTCACCAAAAAACAATTGCACTCACATGAGTGCAGCTCTGCAAATGTATATTGTAGATTACGAAGAATGTTGGTGGTTAAGCTTCCAATGCATATTGACAATTAACTACAAGCCTTTGTGCTTTGTGTTAATATTTTGCAACAAGCTACAAATAAATACAGATTTAATGTAATCAATTTGCCTTTTTTTAACGAGTAAATGGGGCATCTATTGGCCCTCTGTCCTTTAAGTAACATACGTACATAGATAAAAAATATTTTCCAGGGTGTACTGCTCCAGTTAAAAAACTACAGCTGGAACAACTTATTCACCCACTATGAGAAGCTATCAGCAATACAAAAAACCAGCCCAGATGAAACCCACGGTGATGTATGACAAAACAAAACCCTGCATTTTGGAAACCTATAAGAATCTTCCGTCACTAAATGACATACAATGAAAGGGTGGAAGATAACATCTTGTTATTTCAAAAAGAGGAATAGGTTCAATAGGATAAGAAGACTGCAAGTTGGTGGGGGGGAATGGTTGTCTTTCAAATCTCTACATTAATTTGATTGCATCTCCTTTTAAGTTTTCAGTAATAGATCTCATCTTCACTACATGAAACGTGGATGCTTCCATAACCCAATCATGATTGGTTCCTGCCACTGAACTGGCTCGGCAGAAGGTTTAGCTAGCTAGCCCTGAATTGCAAATCAGACCAAGTTCAAGTCCTGCTAAGTTTCTCATGGAATAAGTTGCAGCACTTTGGCTGTGTTGGGAGTGGTTGAAATGAATTTATTTGGGGTTCGAAACCACTAATATTTCATCCATTTCCTCTTCAGATGAGTTTATAGAATAACAAATTTGATTAACACCAAACTGGTCTGTCTCTGCTTCATTTGGTATTTGATTGTTTTTCCCTTCTGGGAAGAACTCACACAGGAACCAATTCAGATATTACACGTAACCACTCTTCACATGGATACCTCTGTTCAGAGGAATGCATAAAAGTTGTTCTGTTGGATCACTTCTTTTGCCCTCCAGCAAACTTTGATTTTACGCTGTCATCTAATCTGGGAAAGCCATCACAGCAAAATACTTGCTTCAAATCTTAAATGATTCCTTGAAAAAAGTGCAGTCCAGATAAGAATAGTTTACACAATTCTTTTGCAAAATTTCTTAGCAAGCAAAGCCAAAATCCTTAATATACTTGTGATTGCTTCATAATTACCAAGGTAATTGATTTTTTAACTATTAATTGGAATGATTATGCATCCGTGAGACCTTTTCGCCTTTATACCCACATTACAGAATGGCTACAAGAGACAAAATGTTTTGTGGCATATGCATCCCTTTAACCCTCGTTACTTGAAAATTTTATGGGGAAATTTTTGTATTATTGACCCTCAGAAAAAGAGAATGGGGAAGGGAAGGAGTATAAAGAGTGTTACAGTTTTCAAATGTAGAAGGGGTCATATGTGGGACATGGGCCCACACAAAACTAATCACTGGTCAGGGTTTTATTCCCTCCTCTTATTATAAATAATGGTTCTTTCTTAGTATCGATATTTTTTCATTATCGATACAATTTATATTTCGGGGAAATGTTTCTTCCATTCTTGTTTTGGATTTGTAAGTTTAATCCATCTTAGGGTGTGTAGGTGCCTCTATCTTTTTATATTAGTGTGGTTGTGGATGTTATGAGTATAGGTATGCCACAAGTGATCGAACTTGAGGGGCCAAAGTGAAAAAAATAGTTGAAGAACTAATGTTGTTCAAACATTAGTTTACATGGCAAGCGCTGAGGATAAGAGCCCAATTGACGTGGGTTGTGAATGAGGGATTTTCTGGCTTAGGAAGGGTATTAGAAAGAGAAGCAACTTTAGAAACTGTTGTAGGGTCCAATCCATTTCTCAGTGTAGGTGTTGAATAATTGAGGTTGTTGCAACATAAGTTTACTTGGTAAGAGCTGAAGATAAGAGCCCAACTGACATGGATTGTGAATGAGGGATTTTTTAGCTTAGGAAGAGCATTAGAAAGGGAAGCAACTTTGAAAACTGTTTCAAGGTCTAATCAATTTTTGAGTGTAGGTGCTTCCATGCTTTTTATATTGTATGGTTGTGGATGTTATGAATATAGGCCACAATTGATCGAACTTGAGGGGTCAAAGAGAACAAATAGTTGAAGATAAGCACACAATATAATATTTATGGAAATAGATTGCTATTATTTTCTCGGAGAAGTTCATTATCTCTTTCCTTCCATAATGTACTCAAATGAGAATTTGATATTTATCAACATAATGTATCCAAAAATCTACACACTAAATGATTGTCATCATGGAAATTTGCACAACATCAAATAGTTGAAACACTGAGGTGGTTGTGATGAAAGTTTATTTGGCAAACGCTGAAGATAAGAGCTCAATTGACATGGATTGTGAAGGACGGGTTTTGTCATTTATGAAGAGTATTAGAAAGAGAAGCAACTTCGACAATTTTTGCTGCAGTCTTGCATTGTTAGAGAGATGTAGTTCAAGCGATTGTGGTTCTCACTAGAAAAGGAAGAAAAATATGAAGAAGAACCTACAAAACCTTGTACATTTTGCATAACAAGAGTGTATCTAGAAAATAATGTGACACATCTAGAAGCATTAGAAATCTTTAAGTTGGCTTGTATTTTCAGGTGGAACTAGAGAAGGTAGATATGAATAAGCTGCTACACTTTTCACATAGGATGGGAGGAGTGTAATTTAGAAGAGATGCAAAGCCTAAATAGTTTAGCACAGTTTGAGGCAAAAGATGAATTTGAGGTAGGAAATAACCCCAACCATTTTAATCGAAGTAGGAATGAGAAGTCACATTTCAGTACACTAAACATTTGACTAAATTTTTGACGTCGATTTAAATATTCAAACGTCAAAATTAGGGTGGAGTTTGAAAAACATGGAAATGAATGTTGAAACTCTTGGGTTAAAAATTCCACGTTAAATTTCATGGCGAAATTTTGACGTCCACTAGTGAGTTGAAATTTCAACTTAATGATGTGGAAAATGCATTTTAATGCAATGCATGCCAAATTTTTGATGTCAATCCAATAGTAAACAATAGGAAACAAAATATTTACGTGGCTATCGAAGCCATGTTGTAGTACCCATCATCATTGATGCATTAGGATAACATGCAATCATTGTATTAGTTTGTCAAACAATTCAAGGTTATACACAAGTATGCAATCCATCAAAGCATTATCAAAAGTAGATATTTGTCATTTTGAAGTTGCAAACACTATAACAAGCATGTATATTACAAAATGTGACCACAAAACACAATTGTCCTAATTCCATCATTTCAATCCATGTGACCACCTTTGTCAAAGTGCAATTGGGAAATTCCCTCAATTGAAGGCACAAAATCATTACGAAATTTACTTTGTGTTTGGTGAATAGGGAACAATCTTGGAATTGTGGTCTAATATGTTACTAATTTTTGTAGTTGTTTCTCTCAATGCGGCGATGGCATATGAATGTTATGTGCCAAACAGAGCTTATGGCATATGGTTAAAAGTTGACAAGTATTGGAGGAGATTCTTACATGTAGATGGTTTATGTGTTGACATTGACACTTTCAAAATCTAAAGCTTCTTACTGATAACAATATATTCAATTGAAGTATGTCATGAAATGTCAAAACAATCAATACTAGGATCCTTTCCTATGCATGAAACCACTTAAAATGTCATATTCCAATCATTGTAGTGTATGCGGCCACAATTGTCAAACAATTGGTTAAGGCATAACAAACAATAGAATAAAAATTCTATTTGAATCACAACCAAAAATGCCACACTACATAAGGGTATGCACATCTGTCAAAGTATAATCAAAGGTTGATAGTTTACATATGTTGTAGTATCAAACATCTTGATAAACACATATATTGAAAAATGTGACCATAAAACATAACCGAATGTCCCAAGTCCAATGCAAAACACATGACCACTTTTTGTGAAAATGCAATTGAGAAATTCTCTCAATGTCATAACCAATGTAGAGAGACGAGATCATTACAACATTTACTTGTGTTTGGTAAATATGCAAGGATCTTAGCAGTATGCCTTGATATTTATTGAATTTTGTAGATGTTATCAATGCAATGACATATGAATGTTACAATTTTCCAACAAAAATTTGTGGTGCAAGGCTAAATGTTGAGAAGTATTGGATATTCTTAGTTGAGGACGATATATATTTAGAAATTGATACTTTCAAACTTCAAAACATCTCACTGAAAGCATTATTAAAATAGATAAGCAATTTGCAAATGCCCAAAAAATCAATGTCAAGATCCTTTCCTATTCATAAAATACAGTTAAATCTCCTAATCCCCTTATTGCAATCCATGCGACCATAATTGTCAAACAATTGGTAAAGGCGTATAAACAATAGAATAAGTTTTTTTTGGAGCACAACCAAGAAGGCCATGCTATATCCATAAAAGCATGACCATAAACAAATATTTGTCATATGTTGTATAGAAAACACCTTAACAAATATGTATATTGTAAAATGTGACCACAAAACACTCACAAATGTCTTAAGTCCATCATTGCAATCAATGTGACCACATTTTTGTCAAAATGCAACAGGGAAATTCCCTCAATCGAAGGCACAAATTCCCTCAATCAAAAAGGATCTTAGTATTATTGCATGATATGTTACAAAATTTTGTAGATGCTTATCTCAATGCCATGAAATATGATTGTTGTACTTTGCCAAAAATATTTTTTGGCATAGGGCTAAATGTTGACAACTATTTAGTTAAATGTAATTAAATGTCCTAATCCCCTCATTGCAGTCCATGCAACCATAATTGTCAAACAATTGGTAAATGCACTTAAATAATAGAATAAAATTTTTATTCGGAGCACAACCAAGAAAGCCATGCTACATCCATAAAAGCATGATCATAAACAAATATTTGTCATATATTGTATAGAAAACACCCTAACAAATATGTATATTGTAAAATGTGACCACAAAACACTCAAGAACGTCTTAAGTCCATCATTGCAATCAATGTGACCACATTTTGTCAAAATGCAATTGGGAAATTCCCTCAATCGAAGGCACAAATTCCCTCAATAGGAAAGGATCTTAGTATTATTGTATGATATGTTACTGAATTGTGTAGATGCTTTTCTCAATGTCATGAAATATGATTGTTGCACTTCGCCAAAAATATTTTTTGGCATAGGGCTGAATGTTGACAACTATTGGAGATTCTTACTCGAGGTTGATATATATTTTGACGTTACTAATTTCGAACTTCAAGACTTCTTACTAACAACAATATATTAAATTGTGTAAGTAATTCACAAAATGTCAAAACAATCAATACTAAGATTATTTCCTATTCACAATACACACTTAAATGTCTTAATCTCATCATTATAGTCCATCTGACCACAATTGTTAAACAATAGTTAATGGCATGACAAACAATAGTATAAAAATCATATTTAGAGCACAACTGTTAAGGGCATGCTACATAAGAGTATGTACATCCATCAAAGCATGATCGGAAGTAGATATTTGTCATATATTGTAGTAGCACACACCCTATGCATTTTGTAAAATGTGACCACAAAACTCAACAAAATTTCTTAAGTTGCCGTCCATGTGTCCACTTTTTGTCAAAATGCAATTGAGAAATTCCCTTAACTGAAGACACAATATCATTACAAAATTTACTTGGTTTGGTGAATATGCAAGGAGCTTACTATTATGGGTTGATACATTATTGAATTTCATCTATATTGCTCGCAATACAATGACATATGAATGTTGCAAATTTCCAAACAAAATTTATGGCATAGGGCTAAATGCTGAAATATATTGGAGATTTTTTGAGGACGATATATATTTAGGCATTGATATAACTTTAAAACTTCAACACTTATTGAAACCAATATATTAAAATGTAGAAGTAATTCATGAAATGCCCAAAAAGTCAATGCCTATGTTCAAAATGTAAACATTGTTTTGTAGAAGTAATTTGAAGGGTTCCAAAATAAAAACGTTGAAAGAAATCAATATCTCTCCAAAATGTAACTAGTGTTGATAATAAACTGTCAATTGCTAATAAATACGGCTCATTTAGTTATATTGTGATAATCACCATATACACAATAGTTTGTTAACGATTCTAATAGTCATTCCATTTGATGTGTTTAACAACCGAAGATGAATTGTAAGAACAACTTGAATTGTGGGTGTGTTTAAAAGTACAAGAAGAAGCCAGTGGGATTTATGTGGCAAACTTTTGTAGATGTCTTTCTAATGGTAGTGGTGAAGTGCATTCTTCAAATTTACCTGCAAAAACATATGAATATAAGGTGAATAGAGTGCATACTAGAGACCCTATTGGCAGACATGTCCACAAGTTTTTGATTTACATTCATTTATGTGCGCAATGATAACATGGCATGCAAAACATGGCTAAAGCGAAGATGACTTCACTTTTAATCTTAACAAAAAATAAACCAAAATAATAATTTTGTGCATACACAACATATTGCAATTCAAAATTCACTGAAAGAGTTTGAGGGCATATTATAAGCATGTGCTTTAGCCTCTATGAAACTTAAGTTGATACAGAGGGGAAGAAACCGATGTGCCCAACCATGGTGGCCCATACCCTCCTCAACCATCAATGAACCTCTATATCCTTAATACCACAACAAAAAAAGGGGAAATGTGCCAACACAAAGCTTCACAAGTATCGATAACATAAATAAAATGCCTAAACCTTCGTACTTTAAATATTTTTTTGGTACAATCCTCTGAACGTTGCTTTGGTGGTACAAATTGTTGATGGTTAGCATACCAACTCTGCACCCCTTGGTCTTCAACTTGTAAAACAATGCACAACATCAATGACATTTGCATTTTAAAAGGAATTCAATAAAATGAAATGATAATGGTTGTATGTGAAAGTGAAACTTAAAAATAAAAGTTTTATCAATCTCAAGATAGTGCAAAAATGACTTACAACACAACTTTAACAAATAACAAATCAAACCAATAATTTTTGGCTCAGAGTCCATGATTTGCTCAGAGTTTGACATTATATTATAACCATGTGCTTAAGCCTCCATGAATCTTCTATCGAGACATAAGGGAATGGATCAATGCACACAACCATGGTGGTCCATATCCACCTAAACCATTGACTAAAGTTTGTATCCATAACAACATAACAATGACTAACACAAAGTCTTACAAACATCAATATCGTAAATGAAATTCTTAAATCTTTGTACTATCAATGTGTGCCATAGTCCTCTGAACACTACTACAATGGTATAAATTGTTGGTGGTGTAGTCATTCAATTTTAGTCATGAATACTTGATAATGTCAATTTTGGCCTACTTTCATTTTAATTGACTTGAGAACTTAATTTGGACCTATTTTGTTACCTCACTTTATCCTAAGCACCTATATGGATCTATCCTTTTTTAAATTGCTATCTTATGTCTATAAAAATATATTAAATTGTTTAAAATACCTATAAGCATCTATATGACATTTCATATCCCAAAATTTGTAATTTTCCCTTTACGACGATTAACCAATATAAGATAATAGTGGTAGACGCTTTTGTCCCTTATGGGTAGATCATGTCCTTAACACATCCAACAATCAATTCTCAAAATTAAACCCTCCCTTACATGTTGGTCTGTATTTTTTAGATAGTTAGCGTGAAGTTATCCATTTTTGTATTGCTATAAAGACACATCTAAGTCACTTATTCTATCACTTGACACTTTTAATATTGAGGCACACTTACACTATTGCACATTGAGCAAAGCTTCCCTAATCTTTCCAAATATGATTTTAATCATTTGAAGTAGTGCTTGGCCAAGTCAAGCCTTTGTTTTATCTTGGCCAAAGCAAATCATTATCAATTATTCAAGCCATCTATAGATGCATGCATGTAGTCAAATGAGCACAATTGCACAAAACACTCTAAGTGGGAGAACTACATCAGCTTAATTTTTCTCTTTCGAGTATTGGATATATAGACATCATTTAATCATCATGTGGATGATTGGGGCAAGCTCAACTTATTACACTCTTCCATTTTCTAATTGTAGGTTTTCAACCATTACAAGCCCTATTAGGGTTTTAATTTTAAAAAACTCATTTTTTAGGTCATTAACATACATTTGAAGGTCAAATTTATGCACACATTTATGTTTTCAATTATCGCAAATGATCATGCCTTGATTCCCTTAATATTCAACAGAGGCTAAAATCGACCAACTCAGGGCAATAGTGCTAATGGATCCTATTGCACTTTGGATGATCTTGTCCTTCATTATTTTCAGTCAGAGTTCATGTGGCACTAATAAAATTAGTCTTTATTAATCAGTTTCAGTCTCTATTCAGTGTCACACAATTAGATCACAAACATTAATCATCTGAGTCTTTTGATTTGTTCATAGTTAGCCTTCTTTCATTCAATCGTGCATTGTCGATTTTGACATTTTTCTCCCATTCTACTTGTCTCAAGTTGATTTATAACATTTGCTGTCATTCTATTCAATTTATTTGAATTAGGGTTAATTCACCTATTAATTCAAATTCTGATAAAAATATTGGTGAACATACTTTTTATTCAAATATTGATGCAAAATTTTGTCCTAATGTTTAGAGAAATTCTTGAATATCCGACACTAAAAGAACTTTATTTCAACATTGGATCTAATATCTGATAGTAAAAGAACTTGCTTTTGACCTCATATTTAATTGCTGACACTAAAAATATTTTCTTTTGACCTCATATTTGATATCTAATACTGAAAATATTTTCTTTTGACCATATATTTCAAAGGAATTTACTAATCTTTATACACAAAATTTCTTTTATTTTTATGTTAGGATCTAGATTTCAGTTTTTTGTTGTTCTCATTTACAACAAATTTATGGCTATATTGGATGAATACTTTTTGTTTTAGGCTTTTTTAGTTTTCATTAGATATATTCCCTTGATAAGGAATATTATAAACACTCATGTAATAAAACAAATCAAGTCACAAGCTAAAACACAAACACTTTTAATACAAAATTTTGTAAAGTCAAGCATGACATATGAACAAGAATGCTTATACATTCAATATACTATATAAGACTTACTATACACCCTCTAAATGTGCTTATCATGACCATTTAAAATGACAAGGCCCATGAATATGATTATGATAACAACAATAGATTTGAGCTTGTGGATGCTTTTTTTTTGTTTGAATATCTTGATGCTCATCCAGATGAAATTGATTATTTGTTATTTGTAACTCTAAAAAAAAAGAAAAAAAGAAAAATGATCATCCTCACAAATATGAACTAAATGATTATGTAGATTAATGTCTTGTAAACCCTATCATAGGGGTTGCTACTTCTACTATTGATATTGTTATTACATTTATGCTTTTGGATCTGGGGGCAACACAAGGCTTCCAAAAAAAAAATCTATACTCATGCCTAACCAAATGACTCATACCGGTTCTTTGATAACTATGCATGTTACATTACCTAAATTGCCTAATACACAATCGTTTGTGCAAATAATCACTTTTGCATGCTAAGACGTTGTAGTTAGAGCAAGGTATACCAAAAGCTAGTTAATCATTGGATTCACATGTTTGGCTTTATAATTTGTTAGCACATGAGATTGCATCATATATTTTACCTACACAGTTTTAAACTCATAAACTTCCATTAAATGAAGGTAAATGAGATCTAGAACAACTTATATTTTTTCGTGCGACATACTTAGATTATGCTCTTAATGACAAATTGCTAACCAAGTTTTTTCAAAAAGCCTAAAAATATCTTGCATTTGCTTTTATGATTTACCTACTCAATCAGTCAAAACATTCAATCCATTAGCATATCAGTTTCTTAAACAATTTGCTATCAACATTGTTGAAAAACTTTATCACCCATAAATTGTTAAGCTCAAATAAGGAACTAATAAGCCTATTAGTGATTATGTATTTCGTTACAAGACTATGTTTGCCAAAATGACTAACACCTTGGTAGATAATAAATTACAAGATAATTTATAACAATGTTTACTTGCACTTTTGCATGAGTCAATTATTTTTAAGAAATTCAGATCATTTGAGGCACTATCATACTATAAGAGAGAGAAATCAAACTTCTTGTTTTGAAAAAGCTCAAATATGCACTTACATCTACTTCAACCTCTATAATGAAATTTTAAAGCAAACCATTTTACAAAGCTAAGCCAACAAATACTAAAGCAGATGCAATGATCATCATTAATGTTATTTATCAACCTTCTAACATGCATTATTTTATCAGATCAACCAAAAAGACAATTATTTAGCTTACCACAACAACCACATAAATCTCTCTAAAAATTACTTGAGTGTAATCGTATTACCTAACCTTCACCACTATAGATTGATATGCATAGACCTCAAAGTAAATATTTTGATAACAATGCATATTGTGATTACCATAAATGAAATGGTCATTCTATTAACAGATGTTTCAAGCTCAAGCACTTTATTCGATATCTCATCAATAACAATGTCATTGAGTGAGGTATTCCTATAGAGGAAACTAAAACTGAACATAATGAAAATCCCAAGTTGAAGATTTTCAGTGAGCCACTTCCAAACCATGATACAAATAAAGATAATTTAGTAGTGCACCATACTTACAATGCATATCCACCTCCTAAGTTATATGATCATCCATCAGATGGAATTATTGATACAATTATATAAACTACTCAACCACGTCGTATGATTACTTTTGATGGAAGTGAGATAGTGGATGATGATTTTGATTTGCATGCTTTATGTATAAAAACATTTATTGATCAACAACCCATCTATAATGTACTAGTTGATAATAAATCAAATGAGAATGGATGCACCATGACATTACTCAATTTGTAATGCCCAAAAATTCTCCCAAAAAACTCATGAAAAACACTGTTAATTTTTTTTAAAAAAATTTTTATGCGACACTAACATAAAAAACTCCAAACATACTCAAATACACACTTCATCCATTTAACACAACTAAGCTATTGTGTGTTCAGGTCACAAGCATTTACGGACTCACACCCACAAACATAAGCAACTTCGAAGCAAGCAACTAAACCTTTCATTCGTCCAACATAATACCAACTCTAAACTGCCCATGAATACATTAAAAAAGTTAACTACTCATGCTGAGGTAGGATCACCCAACACATGGTGTAACCAGAGTTGACTTGCTCACCTCATATCCCAGTTTTATTTCCGTTAATTTGCCTATCACACATCGATGGATAAAATATCCAAACTATGAAATAATTAATTATGAAACCACTTCCCAAATCTATTAGCTATAGGCTACCATTATGAACCCATATAACCAAGCCCTAGAAAATAAGGCACTAAAATATTTTTGTTTTCCAAAGTGATTTTAACGTAGAAAATTGTTTTGCCTAGCGGATTCTAGAATAAAGTAGTTTCAAAATCGAGTTAGTAAAAATAGAAAAAACGTCCATAAGAGATTAATAAAAGTTCTGGAGAAAATTTAAATTCAAAATAAATCACCATTAACTTTTAGTTTTGAAGAGTGATTTCATTTACTATTTTTAAAAATTCGATTTTGAAATGACTTTGCAAACTGGACAACAAAACTCAGGGGTAGAAAATGTCAACTGTCCCTGGAAGAGGGCTCACCAAAAATACTAAATGATAATATAAATGAAATAATAAGGGTTATATAATGATATGAATCTAAAATAAATAGGTTATATATTTCATATTTTAGAGATACCAAACTATGTAATTTCTACAATCCCATTTCTGGAATGACTTTGCAGAATCTAATTAAAATTTTTGGAAAAATCAACTTCAAACAAGGTTCCAGACGACTTTGATAAAAAGATAATGATGTTGTAAACAAAATATGAAGGTTGATACATAAATATTAAATTCAATACTACATGGTGTAACCGTAGGTTTCTTGAAATGCTAATATGAGCTATTAATTAAACACATTTCTTGAGTGACTGCACAGGTAGAAAACACAATCAATAGAATGTTTTTGAATAAATTGCATTTGAAATTAAGTTATTAAAAATATCAACCAAAATTTATTGAAATTTTAAAATTACTTGTAAAAATTCAAAGATACAATAAGTGTATATCAACCTCTACAATTGAGATTATGTCGCTCTAACTTCTTTAGAAAGAGTGATTTCGAAGGCACTTTGAAAGCTAGAAGAAGCCATCGAGTGTTGGATTTTGACAAATGCCTCTAGAAATGGTTTCACTAAAATCAACCAGATGAGACAAGACGATTTAAGTCTAAGTATTAAATTAATTTAATATAGGGGAAGAGATTTCAAGATTTCGTTTAAGCAACTCAACAAGCTTAATTGTTTATTTGAGTCAAATCCCAATTGACTTAAGCCAATTTCTAAATTTAATTAGCTTAGTTTATTAGTTATAATTTATCATATCAATGAAGTCAATACATGTTTTAATGCGCAAGGTTAATTCTTTAACAATGTTTTAGGCCATAAGGATTAAATTAATTTAATATAGGGGAAGAGATTTCAAGATTTCGTTTAAGCAACTCAACAAGCATAATTATTTATTTGAGTCAAATCCAAATTGACTTAAGCCAATTTCTAAATTTAATCAGCTTAGTTTATTAGTTATAAATTATCATATCAATGAATTCAATACATGTTTTTAGTGCGCAAGGCTAATTCTTTAACAATGTTTTAGGCCATAATAGTTACATCACTAGATCTTTAAGCAAGGTAACTTGGTTTTCTAAGCTTGTAAATCATCCTGATTTTATTTATCGAAATTACATTAATTCAAAAGTTTATCTTGCCAAAATAGAGAATCACTTTAAATCTACAAAAATATTAATTCAAATTTACTTGTCAAGTTATATTCTTTTGGGTTATGAAGTCTTGCTTTATAAATATTATTTTGTTGAATTTATGAGGCTCATTTAGTTCATCTTGAGTAATTAATTTTTATATTTTAAAACTTAATTTTAAAACCAAAGGTCATGTTATTCATTATGTTATCAAAGTGGATTAGACATTAAATAAAGACTTTTTAAGCCTTAATACAATAGACCATTCTTTATTCTAATGGCGGAACAATGGTATTACAAAGTCTCACAAATTCTCTATTCACTTACACAAATACATACACAACTTCAATAGAAGAATCGATAATTACATTACAATCTAAAGTTTACATCCTCCCTACGAAAATGAGGACAAACTACTTCCTCATCAAAAGATAAACTAGTGCCTTACAACTTATTTTACAAGCATTTATAATGACAAAAATACGTAATATCTCTGGGAACAACTGAGCTGCATATTCTTTTCTTGCTTTATGACATAGATAGAAATAGGTTAGCTAAAAAGCTGAGCATGGGACTTCTCCTTCCTAAAACTAATATTTTCCCAAATTAATAAACAAGACAAAAACACAGATTAAGTAAAGAACTGATCAATTAGACATAACATTGCTAATATGATTCTATTATAAGCCAACAAAAAGGCAAAAAACCATGTAACGTCAAAACTATTCAGAACTTAACAATGATGAACACAATATCACCTAGCTAAACTTGTATACATCTTTAGTAACATCATAACTACATGATAAACCAATGAATCACACCAATGTAACCAATACAAGAAACTCCACAAAACATAACTACCTTAGGCCTAAGTACCCGTCTAGGTGAAATAATAATACCAATGATGAATTAGTCATCTACTCAAATCTCCACTTGCAAATCCCTCTTATTTCAAGTCAAGCGCTGTGATCATAAGAATTTGACAATAGAGAGGAGGTTAGATCAAGTGTTAGTTTTAAAAAACAAATGAAATCAAAACACTAACATGCTGACATCTCTAAGCCTAGATCTTAGGGGGAGCTTAATGGACAAAATAAAATTGAAAACCCAACTAAAATGCAAAGAACAACAATCTTTACCTTCCTTGAGAATTCTAAGTAATTTATGTGTGGTTTGCTTTGTTTATGCTTAAAGAGTCTTTGATAATGGAGTGTTCTTTGCTCCTTCTCTCCTTTGCACCATGGTTGGCGTGTGGCTTGATATGGATTATTCTTGCTTGATGACTTGACTCAATATTTTGGAATTATAACATTATTATCATGAGTCTTATGCAAAAACCTGCATTATAACTATACAATATCCAATTTCTCCAAATGAAGAGGCAAATGCTTGTATTTATAGGTACTAACCTCAACTCAAGGTGAATTAAAGTGTAGTTTAAACATGGAATGGATTTAAACCTAACCTAAGTGACTCAATTAACCTCAATAGAGTTAAAAGGTTTCAAGAATTAATGATTTACAATGAATACATGGGTGAGATATTTTTAGATATTTTCAAAGACTTGACAACTCACAAAAGGTAATTATGAAAAACTATGATATTTGTATTTTTAATTTCTTTTTAAAATTTTATTAATTACACATGGATAATTCAATTAGACATTTAATTTGGTTTATCTTGTTAATTAATTCTGATTAGCCATATTAACATTTTCAAGATTTAATTTTATGTGTGCACTTGTCTCACTTAATAGGTCTATAGGCCACATTGCATGTTGTGATATCGTAAGATGATTAGAGATGAATCTGTGAGAGGTTTTTATTATTTATGATAGGATAACCCAATTAGGGATGTTTCAATGAGATTATGAGCTTTGATGAATGATGTATAAATAAATTTGAAATGTTTAATGATTTTTAGGCTTAATTTGTAATGGTTGGTAGGAATCGATCTAAAGTCTAGGCAAAGGTCATTGGTGGTCAATTTTAGGTGTCTATAGTTTATCCCTATTTGGTAAGTCATTACAAGTTGTAAGCATAGTAACGTCTTCTTAAATAATGAAAAGGTCCTGTATGCTTACAACTTTAATGACAATGGATGAATTGTAGGTGCCCCCTCAAGGGAGTGGTTGGCAAAGGGGTAAAAAATTGGTCTCTCAAAAGGAGGAAATGAATGGAACAAAAAGATGACATGCCCAAAGGTGGAAGGGACTGATTTTACCATAGACAATTATAATTAGTGGCATATGGACTTGCCCCAATTAGTGTAGACAAACAAGATGATTTGCTCACAGGCGGTTATAATCATCAACATAGGTGGGATAAAAAAGGTAATGATTTTCCTAAAGGCGGTTATAATAACTAAAAAAGGCTTAGGGTAACAAGAGACCAATTTTCCCAAAGACAGTTATAATCAGTAAAAGGAAAAACAATGATTTACCCATAGGCAATTATAATCATTGGCCAAATCAAAACATGTCCTAGTTGGATGGATAGAGACAATTGTTTGACTAAAGGTGGTTATAAGCATTATCACAATGAAAACATGCCCCAATCGAGAAGAATAAAGAGAATTATTTGCCTAAAGGTGATTATAATATTAACCTTCAAATGGATGGAAACACAATGATTTGCCCCAAGACGGTTAAAATAATTGGTAATGTAAGTGGGATGATATACAATGATTTTTCCAAAGGTGGTTATGATCATCGTACCTTGAATATGAAAAACATGATGTGGAATATGATAGAAAATTGTTACAGAGGAGAAAGATGAATTTGGGCCACTTACTAGTAGGGAGATGCTTGTCCAAACTAGCAAGGGAGAAAATTATTTTGTTGTTTACTTACTCTATGTGGGATTTGATTTGGATTAGATCAGGAATGTTGCTAGTGCCAAGGATATATATCACTACTTCATTGCCGTGTAGACTCCTGGAGTTGATTTTTTCTATAGCATGTGATGTTAGGCATCATGATAGAACAACATGATAACTTGGCCAAAATATGCATATGGACTGACATGTGATCCAATAAATAATTGAAAATAATGCATTAATGATAAAAACCATGATGACAATGTTGATGCATGAATATGGATGGATTTAAGAATAATATGCAATGAATCACCCAATGAATGCATGTAGATTGAATCAAGGCACAACAAGAAATCAAAGAAATAGGCAAAGAAACAAACAAACACCCAGAAAAGAAATAACCAAAACAAAATAAAGAGAAAACAAAAAACAAATAATGGTTAATCACCATGTTAGTACAAAAAACATGACACAAAAAAGATGATGAACATTGTCCCTAGATGAGAAGAGATAACAAAACAAAAAAGAAAAATAAGGGGAATAAAAGAAAAGAAAGGGGGTGGCTGAGTTGTCTCCAGATGCAATAGATAAGTGGACACTGTCTACATAGTTCCATGGATGTAAGATCCAACAAAAACTTTAGGCCAAATGTAGTTCTCTCAAGAAATGGGATGGAAAATGATGAGAAAGAAAACATGATGGATGTTGTAGAAGAATATGAGAATGAACTCGTAAAATGATGAGAGCATGGGATAAAATGACAATAAGGATGGGGAAATTTAATGACAAGTGGTTTCTTATGACTTAGTGAGGGTTCCCGGAATCATTAGTCAATATTTTTGGATTTTTTAGATTAGTTTTAAAAATATTTTTTGAATTTTCTATGTATCTCAACTCAATGGAGAATGATGAGATATTAAATGGTCCAAGCTTGAAAAATGGAAAAAGCGTTCAAACTTAAAATTGCTCACAAAATTATGAGATCATGGTTTAGGGGTGATTGAGCTGACCTCAACATTAATCGAGAGCTGCCTACATAGTCCCAAGATGGGAACTTAAGTCACTGTAGTTATGCCTTACAGTGGAGGATTCTGACTAGCATAGCAGCAAATTCAAAAGAAAAAACACAATTGGCAAATGATATAATACGACATAGGCATGGCAAAGTGGTGCTTCAAGGCATGATAAATAAGTAGTTGCCCCTAGTTTTCCCATAGGCGGTTATAACTAGGAAACAATGACATAGATCAATGATACTAATTTGCTTATAAACATTTATAATTAGTAGCATGACCATGGGACACAAATTTGTCCAAAGATGGTTATAATCAGGCCCAATTGGTATAGAATAGAATAAGAAATGAAGGATACAATTGCCAAACCTCTGTCATACTACTTCAAAATATGGCCTCTGTCTAGAAGACTTGAAACAATTGATGAAACTTGATCTGAATCTTCATGATGAAAGCATCCTTGTAACCAATGGAATGGAACCAAGGTCAAATGATTGGGTAGGGAGGGATGAAAATAATTTGGTTGATAGAAAAGGTATGGTAGAATGGAATGGTGGAACGACAACATGATATAATGATAAGATGGTATGATATAAAGAAGAAAGTCAATATTATGGTACAACTAAAATGGACATTATAGACAATACAAGAGGGCTCTTAAGCAAAGTAACATTTGAGGTGTATAATGTTCATTGTCTCATCAAGTTCATCTCTGCTTGGTGTAGTGACCCTGTATGCTCTAGAACTATAGTTTGCAACAATGATGAAAGGGCCTACCCAGTTGGGTTTAAACTTGCCTTTATGTTTCTTCTTGACTATGGTATTCTTTTGGTTTTCTTTAAGAATAAGATCACCAAGCTCAAATTATATGTGTTTCATGCATTGATTCTAGTGACCATGGAATTGACTCTAGTATGCTTGGAAGTTTTTCACTATGGCCAAGAATTTATCATCAAGTAACGCTAGCTCTTGTAGGCGAGTTACTCAATAGTCTTCATCATCTAGGACATGCTTTAAAGAGATGCGTAAAGAAGGTATCTCAACCTCAATGGGAAGAATTAGCTTAGTGCCATAAACAAGAGAATATGGAGTGGCTCTTGTTGGATTATGGTGATTAGTACAATAGGCCTAGAGGGTGCAAAATATTTGGAGGTGTCAATTGTGATCAGTATCATTGATAGTATTTTTAAGGATGTTGACAATGGTTTTTATAGATGCTTCTACCTGGTCATTACCATGTGGGTAATATGTCATGAAAAAGTGTTGTTTAATCTTGTACTCGACATATAGCAATTCAACATATTTGTTATTGAATGATCCACCATTGTCAGATATAATGTCAGAGGGGATACCATAGTAGTAAATGAGATGGTTGAAGATGAATTTAGAAATTTGATTTCCAGTCAGATAAGTGAGGGGTATAGCTTTAACCCACTTAGTGAAGTATTCTGTGGCAGTGAGGATATGATAATGGCCATTAGATGAGGTGGGGTTTATCTTCCTAATGAGATCGAGGCCCCATGTAACAAATGGCCATGGTGTAAGCATTGATTTCAAAGTCCTAGCTAGGGCCTGAATCAGATTGACATGCCATTAACATTTATCACACCTTTTAACATATGCAGCTACATATACATCCATCATTGGCCAATAATACCTAGTATGCAAGAGTTTTTTGGATAGGATGGTCCTGCTGGTGTGGGATCCACATACTCCTTCATGAAATGCCCATAATTCTAATGTAGATTTTATCAAAGTTAAATAATGAAGTAGAGTTTCATCAAAATTGAGGTGGTATAGGGTTGGTTTGAGTAAATTATAACATGTGAAAAGGTGGACAAAGACTTTGGATTGTTTACAAGATAGGTCTAGTGGCATAATATGGTCATGAAGATAGGCATATAGGTCTGAATACCAAGTAGAGATGGGACCAATAATATCATAGATCATTACAATAGTTAAAGGTTCATGAGCTGGCTCTAGTAGATTTTCAATGAGAAACTAATATTCCTTGGTTGTATCTATATGTTGAATCATAAATCCAATGGTAGCCATGACATCTACTATTATGTTATTGGCTCATGGTATATGTCCAAATTGGACATAAAAAATATGTTATTTGAGAGTGTCAACCATGGCCTTGTATGGTACCAACTTGTCATCTTTGGTTTGAAAATATATGTAACCTGATTGATGATTAACTGAGAATCACCATAAACCTTTTGATGATGTATGTTCCATCATATTGTTGGTATAAGGAAATATGATCCTAAATGATTTAGGGATTATATCCCCCTTCGAAGTAATAAACAAAAGGCCTGCCCCTAATCCATGTGTTGTGAATGATCCATCAAAATATAGATTCTAATGCTACTCTTCAAGAGGTGTTTCAATGATGGTCATAATGGATTCATTTGGGAATTGGAATGTTAGCAGCTCTATATCTATAAGGGGTGCTTCAAAAAGCTGATTTACAAGAACTTGCCCCTTGATAGATTTTTGGTTGACATATTCTATCTCAAACTCATTGAGAAGCATGATTTATTTGGCCATGCAGACTTGTAAAATTATTTTGGATAGTAGATACTTAAATGGATCTACTTTGGAAATAACCATGGTCTTGTTGTTCAACATGTAATGTCATAATTTTTGAGCTGTGAAGACCATAACTAAACAAGCTTTTTCAATGGGTGTATAATTGTGCTCATATGCGACCAATGTACAACTTAAATAGTAAATGACATGCTCCTTTCCATTATCATCATGTTGAGCTACAAGTACCCCCAAGACTTTGTTGATAGCTAATAGGTATAGTAGGAATGACTTTCCCAACATTGGAGGTAATAAAATAGGTGAATTTGATAGATAGTCCTTCAATTGTTGGAAATTTTTTTGGCATGCATCACCCCAATGAAATGTGACACCCTTCTTCAATAGATATGTAAATGGGTGGCACTTGATAACCAACTAAGAGATGAAATATGTGATGGATTGGATCTTGCCCTGTAAATTGTGGAGCTACTTCAAATTGGTTTGTGGTGTCTTTTTTGTTATGGCTAGTACCTTGGCTTGATCGACTTCAATGCCTCAACAAGATACAATGAAGCCAATTTATTTTCCTAAAGTCAATCCAAAAACACACTTCTTAGGGTGGATCCTGACTTTATATTCACACATTCATTGAAATATTCTTTGTAAAGTTGTTGGATGATCAACCTTGGTCTTTGATTTACCTAGTATGTCCTCGACATAGTCTTCAACAATATCATGCATCATATCATGAAATATGATGATCATGGCTCTTTGGTAAGTGGCTCCAACATTTTTGAGACTAAATGGTATACCCTGATAATAGAATGTTCCCCATAGAGTGGTGAATATGATTTTGTGTTGATTTTCTGGCGTAATTCAAATCTGATTGTAGCTTGAGAATTCATCCATCAGTGAAATCATTTAATAACTCACTGTGGAGTTGATTATCATGTCAATGTTTGGTAGAGGAAATTCATCTTTAGGGTAGGCCTTGTTAATGTCTCTAAAATAAGTTCAGATCTTGATTCTTTTTGGCTTCTTGCTAAGGGGTACAATGTTAGAGATCCACTATGATTAGTTGATCAGTTGAATACATATCACTTCCAAGAGTTTTTATAACTCTTTCTTTACTAATACAACAATACAAGTATGTATCTAGCACAATTTTTGTTTCATAATTTTGGCATCAAGATGTACCACAAAGTGGTGTACAACTAAGGTGGGGTCTAAACTAGACATGTTAGAGTAGGTCCATGCAAATATATCAACAAATTACCTTAAAAAGGTTGTAAAGACTTCACGTTCCTCTTCAGTGAGAGATGCACCTAATTTGATCCATTTCAGGTCATTTGGAGTCCTGCTGTTAACCTCTATTGTGTCCTTTACAAGAAGGGTTGAACCATCTTAAAAAATGGTTGACAAAGATTGAAATTGGCCCGTAATGGTAGAGTTCTCTTTTAGGACTGGCTCTTCAAGTTCTTTGAGGCATGATGAATTAGAATCTCCTAGTGGTAGAGATGGCCATGTAACAAATACAATTGGAAAATCTTAGATGATTCGATGAAAATCTTGTTATTCAAGGCTAAAATAAGACTTGTAGGCAAGTTCATTGTTGGTGGTTTCCTAAGCTATGTTTGAGGAAGGTTAAACACCCCCATCTAATGGTGTCTAAGATAGGTTTTCACCATTAGAATGGCTTTTCTTTTTATTTATTTATTTTTGGCTAAGGGTGTTTACTTATTCTCTAAAATAGGATTAAGGATCCAATTTGATTGAGAACCCTTGCCTGTGGTCTTTCAACTGAACATTATCTGTAAGGACCAGAAAATCATAGGACTTAGCATTCTAAAACTCATGAACTGGTACTATTGATTCTTATTGGCCCTAGTCTATCAGTTGAGGGTAATATAATGGAAGTGGATTGTGGTAAATAACTAGTCAAAGGGTACAAATGGCATTAGTGTCAAACAAATTGGTATTGGCTAGGTCATTGAAAGGGCTATGATCAGACTCTACTTCACTATCAACATCATTGTCACTAGTCATTGGCAATGGAACTCAAATAAGATACATGGGGTCACCCCTAGGTAGTTTAAATCCAAGTCCATATGTTCCTTTGCATCAAGTGGCAGAAATTGGCTTTAGTATACCTTATTGATTTAGCCCAAGGCCTCTTCCTTCATAGGCATGCTTTTCCATGATTCTGTTTGATATAGGATACTTGGCATTGATGTAACAATTGACCAGTTTGTCATTATACAACCAAGATTCATCACCTTCAAGTAGGGCCTTTTCTTGGATAGTGGCTGGTATGAAAGTGATAGGTGATGGACTATGTAGTTTGGGTTTGCCCTTTCTTTGTCATTCCATATAGGGTGGTTTGGATTTTGGTCTTCCAAAAGACTTGGGGTTCTATGAAAACTTGACTATGTGGAAGGTATCATGGCTCAAGTATTATCCAAGGCCATTAGCTGAGATGGTATAATGGTTAGATATTTCAAGAGGTGGTATGTGGGAAAGCGAATCAAGGGTATCAGGGTTAATGTAGTTGGCCTTTGGTGAATCAACAAGTATTTCTTTTCCCTTGTCCTTCTTAGCAACTAGATTCAAGCTAAAATGATAGTTATAGCTCTGAAACTTGGCCTCTAAATGCTTACAATGTTTGTATGGCTATAAATATCCATGGATGGTGACTTCCATACTATAATGGGGAACTTGATACATTGGTGAAATGTTGAAGGGATTGCATGAATCTCATGTATCCAAGGTCTACCCAAAAGTATATTATATGACAAATTGAGGTCTAACACATGGTATAGTGTATCATGGGTCAAGGGCCTAATGATAATTGGCAAGATGATGATGCATTGTGATTCCCATTCTTCACTGTCATAGGCTTTGATTGTGATAATCTCTGGCTAAAGATCGATCATCGTGTACTCGAGAAGCTTGATGAGCTTTAGAGACACAATATTTAGACCTGATCTATTGTCTATGAGGAAACATTTCACTTTGTGCTGTAGTATGACAAATTTGATGTATAATAGATTATTATGTAGAGGGCCAAAAGATAACATATTGCCTTGGTTTAAGGTTAATTATTGGTTTGGAGCTAGATGTCCAACCAAAGCTTGAAATTTGTCAAGAGATATGTCAATAGGAACATGAGATTGGATAAGGAACTCTATTAAGATGTTCTTATGGATTGTAGACATACACAACAAATCAAAAATGGATATTTGTGTAGGCATATTCTATAATTTTTCCACAATATCAAACGTCTTTTATTGTATAACTATAAATGGTTTGTTCCTAGCCATAATAGTTGGTTGGATGGGTGAAGTGGCAAATGGTTGTGGGCCTAGGATGGTAATATTTGACCATCGAGTTGTGATTGCATAATCAAGATTAGATACATGAACATTGTTGCTAAAAAATGATGGTAGAGGGGGACTAAATAAGATAAGTCTCGATTGTCAGTGCACTTGTGTGTGGTCACAGGCCAATGATGAATTATCAATATAAGATCCAAAAGTGAGAATCCTTGCTTATTGGTACGCTTTTATATGGTCCTAGGTTAAGGAAGGATCACCGATATGGGTTGGTTGATTGGGAATGATTAGAAATGGTCTTATTTGATTAGTACTTGATCTCAGATTGATGGAGATGGTGTTAACACAACCTATTTCAAGATGGCCTACCACCTTATTATAGTCATGTGTAACTACATGGTAGCTTTGTTGGTTGTTGGCATCATTCTATCCTTAGTTCCATCCATCTTTTTGACATTATTATTGGTTATGATATTATTTTTGTTGCTTCTAACTTGACTATTGATACTATTGTTGTTGATGTATCGACCATTGTTGTTGTTGGTTGTTATGTTGGGGAAAGGGATTTTGATAAATGCCAATGTTCTGATTAGATGTTAAAGGTCCATGATCTAATGTGATCTATCCATTTTACAACATGTTTTTAATCAAATGTTTAATTTTCACACAACATTGAAAATTATGGCCATTAACTTGATGATAGAATTCATTTTGCCTGCACCAGTCTAGATAGTCAATGCCCTTAGGATAGTGTTTTAGAATAGGCTAATTAATTAGATTAGCTATAGTGAGATCATGAAACACAAATTTAATGGGTTCTCTAAGATCACTAAAGATGTGATGAGTAGGCACATTTCTCCTTGGAAGAGGGTTTTGCAAAGGCAAAGGTTGTTGCATTTGTTGCACTAATATAGACTATTGCACTTGCTACATTTGTTGAAGAGGTTGTTGGTTAGGATTAATTTGCATATGTAGTGTAGGCTGAACAGATGGTGTTTGCATCATTTTGACATGTCATGACTCAGTTACTCCATTCCCCATAACATTATTGATGTGATTAAATTACTTGGGTTTGTCATAACTCCTGGCCTAGGTTTGGTGTGATGTTTGCGCTTGGACTTTGTTTTGATTTTGGACATTATTTTTATTTTGATTATGGCTCTAATTAGATGAGGTAAGTTTGATGATCCCTTTGTTAATAAGGGATATTTTGATTAACAAACCTTTGTCAATGATTTCCTTAAATGTGTGTGCACATTATAACTCTAGATGGTAAGATATTTCACTCTATAAATTTTTGGTAAACACAACAACTAGTTGCTTGTCTACTAGACTATGGATGATCGGCTTGCAAGGGATCTCCATAACTATAGATAACCTACAAAGCTTTCACCAGCCTTTTATTTGGCTTACATCAGATTTACCAATGAAATCTCATGCTTGAGATTGTAGGAGAAGTGTTAGACAAACTTGTTTGAAAGATCATCAAAATTAGAAACTGAATTCTTGGGAAATTTTAGGAACCATTCCAATGCTTGTCCTGCTAGACTCTGTGGAAAAAATAGTAAATTGTATATGTTGCTATAGGCCATTGGTTGGCATGCAACAAATAATTATATCAAGTGGGCCTTGGGGTCACCTTTCCCCTTGTATTTGTCAAATTTTGATGGTTTATACCCTGGAGGAAATGGTATTTGCAAGTAATCCATGTTGAATGGGTAAGAACACACATTGTCCAAATTGAAATTCTTGGTCTATTTTCCATCTTGGATGGAAACAATTACATCCTTCATTTGTTGTAGTTCTTGTGAGAGGAAACCAATGGGAACCTTGGCTTGAGAAAGAGGTTGGGCAGTCACAAGTGGATTACTTTGACTAGGATATAGTGGAGGCATTTTTTGGGGAACATTGGTTTGGTTAGGGAATGGACCAAAAATATGCATGCATGAATTAGGGTGTGATTGTTGAAATTGCACATGTTACTATGTGATATTCTAGTTGGGATTTGGTATATGGACATAGCTTTAGTGAAATTATGGTTAAGATGGAGGGATATGATTGTATTATGCCTATTGAGGTTGAATAAGGACTTGCTGCCAACTAGTCAAACCTAGATGATTGAGGGGAACTTGTGAACCAAGGCCCTATCATTGAACTTATGTCACGTTTGACATGAAAGGCAATTGTTGCCTCATTGGTACTTGTGGAACATTGGAACCTCTTGGTTGCATGAATCCTTTTTAGGAATTAAATGCATACTGAAGGTTTGGTATTTATCGGTGACCAATACTTGTATGGTATTGATTAGACATCATTTGGTTTTGCGTTGACATGTTGGTCTATGATTGAAGAGGTAGGTTCATCAATACCTGGTGAGGTGGAACATTAGTTGCCCCTTGTTGAGGTGGTTACCTCTACTACGTGGATACGTTGGATTGTGCCTATTATTTTAGAATGTTATTTGTCACCTATTGTGGTGGAGTAACATTCATCACATTTTATGGAGGCATGGCACTAGTTGTTGCTTGACTACTTAATCCTTGTAGTTGGGTGCTTGAAGAAGCAATTGGTTGAGGATTAGAGGTAGTTTATTGAGGTTGGGAGGTATAATTTCTTTCCCCCTACATTTTTGAACCAATTATGGTGTTAACTAAAGACACTTTTTATTGTGGACTAGTTGTTTATACGTTCACACCACTTTGGTCTAGATTGGATGTTGTTTGTGCATTATTCACTATGTTTGGCTCATTGTTCTACGTAGAAGCTAAAGATACTTTTTTGATGGCAGGGGCATTGAAAATGTATCCTATTAAATTAATTTACACAAATGGGTCTATTCTCTTATTTTCTTGGCCTATCAATTCAATTAAGACTTATATTGAAAGAACTAGCTCAATAACAAGATCATTTGACATGGTCATATTATTAAATTTACACGTTAGGTTTAGATAAGTTTGGTATGCTATCTACATATATATGAAGTGGTCATCCATGATGTACTTACCTATGATAAGCATACATGGATCCTGATATGACATTGACACAATAGCATGAGGACTGCTTGAAGAGGCCTATTCAATGTTATGAGCATAAGGCATGTTATAAGGCCCTCTTACTAGACTCAACAAGTTTTCATGGGGAAAGTCTATAGAAAACTTAGCTCCTACCTCTATGAATCTAATTAAGACTTCATCCTTGTATTCAATCAAGTGATGATCAAATAAATGAGGTTCATAAGCTGATAACATTGTAATGTAGTATGGTTGCTATTGGACTTGTTTTGTAATTGAAGGTATGCTAGCCAAGTATTATGCCATTTGTTCTTGGTCTTAATTTGAGTATGGAGGCATGTTGAAAAAATAAAGGGTCAAAGGATCTTGATTTTGTTCCCCTATTTGAGTGTTGTAAGGTGGATAAGGATCTATCTCACAAACATCATCTCCATAAGGGTCTTGAACAAAGTCTTCTTGTGCAACCATATTTTCATACTCTCGATTGTATATGATATGACTACGTGTATAGTGAGACATGGTTAAATAAATGGTTAATGATTTTCAACAAGAGGGTTATATTTATACAAACTAAAAAAAGACAAAAGGTTAAAACTCTATCTAACTTGGTCAAAGGATGGATTTGTATCTCCAAAATGGTGTGTGAGAAAACTTGGTATAAAATAATATAATGTCAAATGTCTAACATTAAATGTCTCACACAAATAAGGTCAAGTGGATGAACTAAAACAAAATGCCAAACCTTAAGTACAAAGTGTTCCAAATAGGTCTAATATAGAAAAAAAAAATGGTTGCTAGGTCTTTTGGCCAAACACAATGTCAAAAGCTAGGCTCAAACAAAGGCATGTGCTATGACTTTTGGCCAAATGTGACATCAAAAGGTAGACTTAAAATAAAGGGGTATTTAATCTAACAAACTTGGAACACTTTGGAATGAGGCACTGGACTTCAGACATGAACTTGATCAAATTGACATAAGGCATGAAATAAAAGGAACTTGGGGATAGACTATTTTTCTCCAAAATAAAGGTACAAATAAATAGTTTTTGAATTTGGGTAATGAATTAATCTAAGTTACGTAACCCAAAAGAGAAAGATATGTGTCTAAGTCCAAATTAGACAAGACCTAAACAAAAATCAATCAATGTTTGAATTTGAATTTATCAAGGTTAATAAAAAACTCAACTTAGGAAAAACTAGGATTTTTGAATAAACAAGCTAGAAGAAATTGAACTGCATAACAACACTAGACAAAGACCATAAAGGCATACATGGTTTAAATGGTTTCAAATGTGGAATTTCGTCACAAGATAAGACAATTTTATGAAACAATGTGAGCAACATAATGGCGTTATCTCTCTCTAAAGATATAAATAATGGTTGGTTTCAAAGACTCCAAGGCACAAACTTGAAATGATTTAGGTAGCGTAACATTACCTATTTCAATCAAGTGACACACATAATATTTTTGACATAAAAATTCTACGGTAAAATCACTGTGTCAAATCAATGACATATCACCTCCTTAAATAACAGAGTAATGTGGACACAAGACTCATTTTGACATGACATAAACACACACAAATAGTTTTAGACTCAAAAGATCAATTAATAAAGGAATAAATGACAAAATAAAACTAAGTAAATTATCGTAAGCCCTAAAGTGACAAGGTTGCATTATATTTTTAAAATCCATATATATACATGACCTTGGGAGGATTTTAAGTGTTCATCCAAAAATAAAAGCACATGAAGTAGTAGGGTTTTTACACCCCCTTTTCCAAGAAATTTTATGATGACATGGACCTTTGGGATACTCGCCCTACATCAAAAATATTTTCACAGTAAGTGGGGTTTGTCTAAAATTTAAATTTTTTGACCATATAGATGGTCCCAAACATGGCTAATGTTAGAGATGCCTCACATCAATTGAGTTCATACCAATTAAATTACTATTCAAGGGTCTATTCCTTTGTATAGTGATTCTATCCATGTACTACTTAGTAGAATCCCCTGATTAACTAGAACTAACTTGGGTTTTCATTACAAAAGGAGAGGTTAGCCGCTCAACCCCCTAACTCTCACAGTATGCATACCCTAATTTGTATACCCCATCATGGAGTGGGGTTAAAACACTACCAAAAGATGAAACCCTGGGTCAGTGCTTCCCTAAAGAACTCATGAAGAAGCTATGAACTCCCCTTCACAATCCAAATTGCATGAAAATAAAATTAAATGAAAAGACTTTAGAGGTTGCTTTTAGATCACCCAAACCATGCAGGTTTTGGGGAGAGCCTAAACAATATTATTTCCATGCCTTGGACTAAGCACAAATTGCAAGTGAAAAAGGTGCTTTTGGTCACCCAAGTTACCTATAGGGGATGTGGGGAGAGCATACACACACTCTTCATTTTGCACAAATAAATAAACAAGTAACAAACACTTCCAATGAATTTGAAATCTAAGTGAATGTTAATTTTGTACACCAAATGAAACATTTGATTAAGTTCTTTGGCCACTTAACTTATTTTTGTAAAACTTGAAATAAATTTCACAAAATAAATTAACACAAATCACCTAGGTTCCTTTTAAGCACTTAAAATCAAATGTTCAAGACTTAGCAATTAATTTTAGGCATGAAAATGAAGTGTTAAATCATTTAAACTTGAAAATTCATGTTCTAATCTAGTCTTGGTCTTGCAAGGGTTAGAGATTTTCCTTCTGCTTTGAAGCATAGTAATGGATGAGCAAACTAGTTTTCAAAACATAGCTCTTGGGTTTCTTATTTTTAAAATATAGAGACCAATATCAGTTACCTATGATCGATGCCAGTTACCATGGAATCAATGTAGATTGGTAATAAATGATACCAATTGAGATCGATTGCCTGTGAACCTAAAGGAAAAATAAACATGATTCTAAAATGTTAGTTAGCTCAAAATATGATAAAAAATCCTCAAAACCTACAATATGATGATTATATAGAGAATATACAAATTAATGAAACCAAGAGATAAAAATTATAAGTGCTAAGAAGATTCAAAATCAAAAATTTTAAACCATGTTTTCCCCTTCATCTTGATCGATGGTGGTTACCCAGGGCCAAGCTTGGTTAATTATAACCAATGATGATTAGGCAAAATTGATGCTGGTCTCTATGTAGATCTGAGTTAGCATAAAAATAAAAAATATAGTAAAAACAATGCTAAAACTCTAATTTTGAATATATTCAAGCATTTATTTGAAATTTTAAGAGTTGCATCTTGGTCTCCTTGGTACGTGGGATGCATTTAGGTCCCATTGGGCATGCCATTTGTGATTTTAGGAATTTGACAATAAAGAGGAGGTTAGATCAAGTGTTAGTTTCACAAAACAAATGAAATCAACACTTTAGGTCTCATTGGGCATGCCATTTGTGATTTTAGGAATTTGACAATAGAGAGGAGGTTAGATCAAGTGTTAGTTTCACAAAAAAAATGAAATCAACACATTAACATGTTAACATCTCTACGCCTAGATCTTAGGGGGAGATTAACAAATATAATACAATTGAAAACCCAATTAAAATGCAAAGAATAACAATATTTACCTTCCTTGAGAACTCCAAGTGATTTATTCGTGGCTTGCTCAGTTTATACTCAAAGAGTCTTTGGAAATGGAGTATTCTTTGCTCCTTCTCTCCTTAGCACCATGGTTGGCTTGTGGCTTGATATGGATTATGCTTGTTTGATGGCTTGGCTCAATTTTTGGCATTATAACACTATTGTCATGAGTCTTGTGCAAAAACCTACATTATAACTCTACAATATCTAAGCTCTCCAAATGAAGAGGCAAATGCTTGTATTTATAAGCTTAGAAACTAACCTTGACTCAAGTTGAGCTAAAGTGTAGTATAAACATAGAATGGGTTCAAACCTAACCTAAGTGAGTCAATTAAACTCACTATAGTTGAAATATGTCAAGAATTAATGATTTACAATGAATAGGCATGGGTGAGATATTTTTCGATATTTACAAAGGCTTGACTCACAAAAGGTAATTATGAAAAGCTAGGATATTTGCATTTTTGATTTTTTTTTAGAATTTAATTCATTACACATGGATAATTTAACTAGAAATTTAATTTGGTTTAGCTTGTTAATTATTTTTGATTAGCCATTTTAGCATTTTCAAGATTTGATTTTATGGGTGCACTTACCCCATTTAATAGGTCTATAGGCCAAATTACATGTTATGATGTCATATGATGATTAGAGATGAATCCATGAGAGGTTTTTATTGCTTATGGTGGCATAACCCAATTAGGGATGTCTCAATGAGATTCTGAGGTTTGACGAATGATGCATAAGTAAATTTGGGACATTTGGTGATTCCTAGGCTTAATTTACAATGATTGGTAGGAATCAATCTAAATTCTGATCGAAGGCCATTGGTGGTCACTTTTAGGTGTCTACAAGGGCTACCCACTTTATAACCTTGTTAATATGGAAGCCATATTTTGAAGCTTTTTAACAACACTTAGGAACATAACACATCTTCCTAGCTCATAAAGGCCCCCTAAAATGATACAGAGAAAAATTTCCTCTCATATGTCATAATAACAACTTGTTTAATTAACTTACTCAAACACCATAAAATAAGGCATTATCCATTACAAGATTGTCCATAAACGAAACTAGATATTAGGTACTAGGCCACAACTCTAAATTAAAATTGATCAAGTTAAGTGAATACCTAAAAAAATCTAAGCTCCATCCAAGAAGGACACTGCAAATCTTTATTTGATTACAATTATACATATATTTATATGTCTAGTAAAATTTCAATGCAAAAACTAAAGAGTACGTATATAATTGTTCAAGACAAGCTACGGAACCAAATTCCCTTTTTCTTTCATTATTTAAGATATAATTATCTAAAAATCTATATAATTAAGTATATTTATACATCATATAAATAAAGTTTATGAGTTTACAAATAACTAAATAATAAAACAAATAAACAATCTTAATAAAAACATATAAACTTAAATAAATAAATTAAAAAAAACTTTTGGGCTTACGACCCATGGTCGGTGGTAGGCCTTCGGCCTGGCCGACTATTGCAAGGTTGGGGGGTGGCCGATGATCGACCCCTTCCTTTCCATAAGGGATTTTTTTTTTTCATTTATATATATATATATATTCTTTTCATTTTTTATTGATATTTTTTTCTTTTTCGTTTAATGGAAATTTATAATATATATTTTTAGATACACACATTTATATTCTTTATATATATATTTATATTCCCCCCTTTTTTTATAAACAAATACAATATATACAATGTATATATTTACACATGCAAATATATTATAATATATATAAAGGTAAGGGAATAAACCAAACGAATAAAATATTATAATATATTTGCATGTGTAAATATATACATTGTATATATTTTATTTGTTTATAAAAAAAGGGGGGAATATATATATATATATATATATATATATATATATATATATATATATATATATATATATATATACATATATATACACATATATATACATATATATACATATATATATATATATATATATATACACACACACACACATATATATATACACACACATACACACACACACACACACACACACACACACACACACACACACACACACACACACACACACACATATATATGTATGTATATATATGTATATAGATGTGTGTGTGTGTGTGTGTGTGTGTGTGTGTGTGTCTAAAAATATATATTATAAATTTCCATTAAATGAAAAAGAATATTATATATATATATATATATATATATATATATATATTCCAAAATATACAAACATGCTATAGAGAAAATGCATCCCAGATCTATGTATATTTTCCCATCCTACTTTCCTCTTTACAAAGATAGGGTAAGGGGTATATATATATATATATTTATAAAAATTATTAAATATTTAAATATGTATTCTAACCCAAATCTACAACAAATAAACAACCAACAAACTTGCTTATCAATGTGAAAGAAGGAAAGGATTCTCATGATTATTTTGAAGCTTCCTCCATCCATCATCTCAATGCTTTCCTTCCTTCCTCCATCTTCCTCTTCCGTACTTTCTAAAAGCTCCTCCAAGAGAGAGTAAACCACCACCAAAACTAAAATTCACAAACAAACACAACTCCAAAGCCCTAACTAGGTTTTAACCAAGTTGCACAATCAAAAATCAAAATCTTAATTTTTATTTTATTATTATTTTCATTTTTCAACCTTCCATGACCTATCACTTTCCTTGGCCAAAGAGAGTAACCTCTCTTACAAGCCCATATGGGCTCTTATAATTAAATTAATTTAAAATTGTCCTACTCCCAAGACACTCAAACCAAGTGGGTTGAGTACCTATACTAGGCTAGGGTCTAAGTAGAATTTCTATAAAACCTATGGGATAGAGTTCATAGACTCCCTTAGAGCCCTACGACTCTCCTCAAAATAATAAAAGCTATTTTATAAATTTGTAAATTCATCTAATAAATACGAGAGGCTTAGCTCTAATTAATCATTTTTAACTTTTAATTAATTTGTTGATGCCTCTACGTGTAACCCATGTGCTCTTAGTGTTTAAATAACACTTCTCATTTTAGATATCAATAAATTCAACGCATGAGTTGCAGGTTGTGATAATTGGATTATCTTTGATGAAATAGAGGTAGAGTGAGCAAACTATTCCACAATTTTTATATTGATTGGTGGTTGGGAGCCATCGTGGTCCATTTAAATCTATGCAAAGTATGAAACAACTATGCTATTATTAGTGAATTATTTTCAAACTCTAAACTGAAGACTAATCTAAATTAATATTTACAATGGGGCTTAAATTAGGGTGATCTGGTAAAAAAGAAGAAAAAAAGGAAATGTAGGACAAAAAAAAGTATGTGATTCATGATCTTTATCTCAAACATCATATCAAGGCTTAAATTCCAACTGAACATGCATTTAACCAATATATAATGTGAAATAGAATATGCTCCAATTCTACTATAGACTAGGCAAGTATCTAAGGATAATATGAAGAAATACAAGTAAAAATTGACTTTGCTTTAAAGATCTACTACTGTAATAAAATAACATTTGCACATCTTTACGCAAAGAAAATAAAATGAAGCAAATTCATAGACATTCAACGAATCTAACATCGGCCCAAATTAGCAACCCTGTATTGAAGATACACATCCAAAATTCTTAAAAACCCATCAAATATAGGACCTAGAACAAACAATTGAGAGAGAAGACATGATAACAATTCACACAAATAATTGAGACAAATTTTATAATATTCCTTGCTTGTATTAAATTGATCCAAAAGTTATAAAGTAGTTTTATCTCTTTCAACTCCCTCTCCCTTTTACAACAAACAATGCTCATTTGATAGAATGTAAGGACTCATGTCAGTCAGTTGCATCAATTGACAAGTGTACAAAGTAAGGACAACTATCTTTTTTACAAAGTTTCTAGAATACACTAGACTTTTTAAATGACCTAACCTTTAGAAAGTGTGATAAAAAAATTTTCACATGCCTTTACAAGATAATATTCCATTTTTTGAATATTATAAAATTCATATGGAATAGAACATTTCTAACTAGCTGGTGGGCCTTGTGTTGATGCAACTTCTTGCTTTTGCTGAAGGATATTCATTCTATAGTGTTGGCCATTGATAAACTAAAGATCAATTACTAATTTTAAGAAAATATCATGTCCATGGTAATTTAAGTCTTTAAGGTCTTTTTCAAACTTTTCCATAGTTTGTATGATGCCCCTAACATCTCCTATTTTCTTCTCAGAGGAGAGAAGTAAACCCATGAATTTTCTATTGCCCTTAGCTATTTGGTTTTATCCCTATTTTCTTACCTCTTGCATGAATTGCAAGGTCCTTTTTTTGAACTCTTCATCTCCAATGAGACCCAGTGGGTTGATGGATCTTTGATGAAGCTATCTAGGACATGAGTTATTTCACCTTCCAACTACTTCAAGTTTTTAGCAAGGTTTTCCATATCCTTGGACTAACTGTCTAGGGCCTCAATTTTTTCAACCAATATGGCCATGACCATATTCAAATGTGCCTTGCTAATAGTTCTAAAACCTAGGACTAGGCTATTAGATAACACCTTAATCAGTTCCCTCACTTGAAAGTTTGTAACCTTCCATTGACCAACTTGGCCTATTACTTTAGAGATTTGCATCCTTGTTTCCTTTTATCTTGCTCTGGCTATTTTCAAAGAGTTGAATAGTCATGCTATGATGCTCTCAAATTTATTAAACCTATCTTCATGAATGGACAACACAACAACCTCCTTTAAATTCTTGTTTTCTTATAGTATACCCTTGATCATTGTTTACAACTGATCACTTTGAGCCTATGCTACTTCAAAGATATTTTCTTCAAATATCTGGTCTTGTACTCACTTTTGTCTAGCTACTAGATTTAAAATGAAAAATGGTTCAACCTTTTAGAAGGTGAAATCTTCACCTCCTACCATAGCCTTTTTCTCAATTACTCATTCCATGTTGGCAGATTTTGGAGTAAACCTAACTCCTAATAATGATTTAGTCACTTTTGGAGTAAGGATCTCAACTTGTGCCTCACCTTAAGCTTCGAGAGTATACATTTGAGTGCCACCTGACCCCCCAAGTGTAATCATCTTTCTCTCTTTCTCTTGTTGTTGTAACTCTATAATCCAAGGTTTGAGTTCATCATGAACATGAATGGCCACTAAATTTATGATTTCCCAATGGTGGTGCATGATTGGTATCTTTTTTAGCTTTCCATATAGAAACCACTCAAGAATAATGGGTTTATGAATTGGGTTCTCATCACTAAATAAATTGACCTCACTTAATGGATGAGTGAAGGTCGATTTGGGTCTCTTTGGTCCTACAAAGACTAGTGTCAGTTTAACCTTTCTCTTCTATGGGGGAGTAATGGGAACTAAGTCTAATGCTACCACCTTTCCCTTATCTTTATTTGCCTATGATTTTTCCTTAGTTTGGGGTTGAGTATATTCCACTTGTTCCACTTCTTCATTTGAATCGTAGGCACTGGCCAATGTTTGTAATGCATCTTCCACTTTTTCACCTAGATCTAATGAAATTACTTATATATATTTAATAAGAGACTTTGGTATTTTAGGCTGGGCTGAAGATGATGCCCCTTCACTAGGTCTACTTTCTTCAAGCCTCTGTTCAATTTGTACTTCAATTTTTTGTGTAACTTATGTCTTAGGCTGCTATCATTCTATATGTTGTTTTACTGGAGGAGTTCTAAAAGATTGACCTCCTAACAGGGGGTAATTCCTTGGACCAAGTTGCCAAATGTCATCATCTTCCTTATGATCTCTTATCATCCTTACTTTTGGGTTGATGTTGAATTTATTCAATCTTATTAGGACTTCATAGAAGGATGAAGCTTTTGTGTACATATGGTCATAAGGACCTTGGTGATGCTCATAAGGCACTTTTATTTTTTTGGCTTTTAAATGGTTTGTGACCTTATCATTTGGGTCCCATTGCCTCAAGTCATCATGCTGCAATTTGAAAGAGGCTCTATGTCTAGCAACATCTTCAATGTTGTTCCAATATTAGAAGATGGTCCTACCAATAGACAAGGGTAGAATATGTAGCAATATTTTCTTTTTCTCCTTGTAAACACCATTTATACCATTGCATATTTGAAATGGAACTTCCTTCTTAGGTAATTTATTTGGGACATGGACATGTAACTTCAATGGAGTGCATTATGTTTCCTCGAATTGGATGATTGTGCAGTTCAAGTAAAACCATATGTCCCTAATGGATTTAATGGATTTATTTACAAATGGGTTGATCCTTGGCATAGGGGTCCCTATTATGGCCTCTTTCAAATGAGGATAGATGAAATCACATATAAAATGGATATGGTCTTTGTATTTGAAGACATGTAGCTTGGATTAAAATTGGGATACTGTCTGTGTCCTTTTAGGAGACCATCCCTTAAAGTTAACAATCTCAATTGTGGCAAGTATGACATCTATAAGGTAAGACATCATATAGAATTCTCTCTTAGTCCCTTTCTTGGTTATGGATATCTATCTACATAAACATGTGCTAATAAGTTCACCAATATGAGGAGTTATATCCTTTTCAATCATATAATAGACTTGGCGCACCCATATGCTATCAACATAAGTGGTTATGGGGATTATATAGAGTCTATTCATTAGGGTCATTATTACTATAATTATAGGTCAAAACTGGCTAATGGGAATGTTCCCACTAAGGTCAGAAAACACATGGTTTATAGAATACAACCATGGTACCAGGATAAATTTGAGGTCATTTTTCTTAGGCCATTCAATGAGTATGGGCACATCTACCCAAGGCTTGAGAATATTTTAGTAGATATCAAATTCAATGGGAGACACATATGCAACTCATTTATGAGTACACTCATTAATTAGCATTCTTTTTTTAATTTTACATTCTTTAAAAATAGGGAGGACATCTATACAATGAAGTACCTCTGGTTTAGCTATTACGTGGTGAAGGCTTGACATTTGTGCTGAAATCAAGTCATAATACCTTGTCTTAAAGGATGAAATATTCTCATCTTCTTTGGTTATGGGTTGAAATTCCTCAATTATCCTAAAGATCTTGGAACAATTATTTTCTCCAGTGTTCAAGGACACAACATTGAGTACTATGTCTTTAAAGACCCTTTTTTTGAGTTCATGGTCAAATATAGATTAGTGTCTTATCTATGTTGCTTTTGGGTTTTCATGACTATGATTTTTGTAAATTGCTCACTAGTGGTCTACAAATCATCTCTGAATCAGTTTAGAATTTCTCAAATGATAATTGGATTCTTTCTAGTTTGACTGTGGTTAATTTGATATTGAATTAGGGATTCAAGTAGAGGCTAGGGATTTTTTCAGATTTAATGTTAATGATTTACTTATATTTAGGTGAATTCATGCCCTAGATTTGATTTTGACCTTTGCCTTTTCGAGCCCACAAAATATCTAGTTTTGTCATGTTGTGCCCATGTGGCATCTGCTAGTAAATAATTAGCCATTGCCTTTTAAAATTTTCCCTTTTGATTTACACCATCTGATCTTCATGCATGGATTAATGCAAACCATTGATCTCAATCCTAGGAATTGCACTTGGTTGGTCCTTATCTGTATTAGGCTTCACGGTTGTGCCACTTGGAAGTTCATGGGTCTTCAAAGCTTTGCACGTTACCAGTCTGCATGTTAGCATTCTTTTTCCATGTGGTGGTCTCACACCTACTTGGAGATTTATTGAAAATTCCATCCTAGTTTTGCACCATCTGATCCTTCTTCCCTGATGAAGAATGAACCATCAATCTTGCAAATATACATGAAATTTAGACAATATTGGGACATAAAAAACTTAGGCTAAATAATTTAGGCTATAGTTATATTTTGTGTTAATAAACATGAAACAAACTCTTAGACCAAAGTTTTTATGTTAAGTTTAAAACACATTAAAAGGGGGCTCCGAATAATAAAGGATCTAATGTAAGGTTTTAACCTAGGGTTTTACCGTGTTAATGAACATGATAAAATTTTAGATTAAAAGTTTTAAGCTAAGTTTTATGGTAATGGGACCTTTTGTTAAACTAATCTCATTAAGATCAAAAGACCATGGGGCATACTAAAGTTTGGGTCAATGTTTAAAAACATGACTAGATTCTAACATGATATTCAAGCTTAGCCCATGCAAATCTCAAATCTAGTTATAAGGATCTTGAGTCTAGATATGGATTTAAATAAACTAGATTATTCTATGGAAGATCAATTTTTATATTGAGAGGAAAGTCTTAAGCACATTTATCTTCTAAGTGAAATTGGCTCTTGAGATAAATTTTTGACGATCTTATAGACGTCAATGATGGCTTCATGGTTGTCAATGACATTCATGTGAATGCTAATATTTTTCTCTAATAAATTTTCATATGGGTCTAAAATTTGATGGACTTGTGAATGTTAATGATGGCCTTGCAACCATTAAATGACAAGCATGAGAGCATCAAATTTAGGTCCTAAAAGTAATTGGTCCTAAAGAAGCTTGGATTTAATATGCCCTCTCAGATTATCTCTTAGGAGTAAGCACAAACCATAGATCATGATCTAAATAGACACATGTTATTGTTTCTTGTAGTCATAAAGTGGATCCTCTTAGCTCGGGGTTGTATATAAAAATTAGATTAAGGTATAAGCCTAATTATTTGAAACATAAGAAAATGATGACCCTTTGAATAATTAAAAATCATAACACAAGATCTTATCCCAAGGTCCTTTTGATATTGAGTTCAAACACAAGAGTGCCATGTGGTAACTCTGGGGGGCTCCTGATCTTTGACTTTATTAACCCTATGAAGAGTCCATAGAGAGTTGACCTTCATATGAGCTTCCAAAAGCCATTGATTATGATCTAAGTAATTGAGTAAATTTGGCTCAATGGATCAAAGCCTTTTATGTTGGGTCCCTTTCACTCCATCTGATCAATGTTTCCTGATGAAGCGTGAACCATCGATCCTATGAAGAAGCAAGCTATTTAAATTAGAGTTCAGGATAACGTAAAAAAATAGGCTAAAGTCTTAGGGCTAAGGTTTCATCTATGTTAAAAAACACGTATGGGGCCTTGGCAGTAAGACGTTAGGATAGGTATTAAGAGGGACCATGGAACATAAAGTGAGGCTGAGCTAGGAAAGTAAAGGACCCTGTAAACATGGAAGTTAGACCTAGTTTTAAAACAAAAGGGAACAAAGAGGGGTGAAATATAAAGGGGAAAAACATGATTTTTAGGCTAGGGCTTGGTCATGTTAAAAAAATGCAATTAAGTTTTAACATAAAAATTAAACTTAGTTCATTAAATATTTTAAAGTGCTTCTGCTAATTTTACTCTCACAAAATTTGGATTTAAACTGAAGGATCTAAGCAAGGGATTTCAAAGGAGGGTTTTAAGGCATTCAAAACATGGATTTAGTCTTGAGTTCCTACAAACCAATGGCTAGCAAAAGCATGAATGAGGATTAATCTATAAAATTTAAGTGTAATCCACTCAATGAGGGTCCCATGAAACCTGTAACTGAAGCATGAAGATCCACTATTAACAATATTAGTAGAAGTTAAAGTAGGATCATGAACAAATAGGACACCCTTATCAGGTGTGGATGATCTTCAAATACAAATAATCTATAAAACACGTTAAGTTTTTAGTGTTAAGGTTCAGAGCTGCACAAGGGTCCCTATTTTTTAAAAATGGGTGTATGTTGACCGCAACAAATAGTGAATTCTAGGGGAAACATAGCAATATGTTAGAACTTAGAGAATTTAGTTTAGACAAATAAATATGTCACTTATTCCACTTGGTCAATTCCATTATTAAGATCAATTCATGGTTGAAATAAACCTTGCATCTACAAAATTAGGACTAAACACCAAAACATAGCCATGCTGTGTATGTGCTTTAATTCCACTTACTATTTTCCATGAGATTCAGGGGGATAAATTTTAGGTTTCAAGTCTTTAATCATTAACCTTGACTTAGAACATGTTGGATACTCATTAAGCATCATGATCATAATTTAGAGAAGGCTTGGGCATTGCTCTGCTACCAACCAAGCATCCATATCCTTGATAGAGATGCCTTTGGCTCTAGTCATAGTCTTGCTCCACTACTAGCTAGGTGTCCATGGCCTTGGTGGAGATTACCAAAATCACCTTTTCTTGAAAATCTCTTAATTTTGAAATAATCTCTTATTTTTGTATTTATAGATTGTTTAGGCTTTACAACAAAGGTTGAGAACTAGGATAGCTAGGTTGAAAAGTTTGGTCAAGTGTTTGATCTTTAGACAAATACCTATAGTTTCAACCTTTATCCCAGACAAGGATATTTATTAAGTGCAAACATGACTATGCTTTAATAATTTAATATTTCATTCTTCATGTAAAATTCTTCTTAAATCCAATTTTAGATCAAAACAATTTTTAAGTCTTTATGGAATAGTTAACCTATTCACCAGTCCTCATTAGCTTCTTCAAATTATAACATCAAGAACATATTTCAAGCTCATGGTCATCATGTGCTTAAGGTCCATACTTGTATTTCTGAACTTACAAAGTTCTTTGAGTAATCAAGTGAACTTTGAGCTGGGGGCTATCTAAAAGACCTTATTAAAAGCAAGGAACAAAGAAACAAAGAAAACATACAATAGAAAGTAAACCCACAATAGAAAGCAATGAAGCAGGAAGCAAAGGAAAATCAAGTAAATATATACAAACTTATGTACAAACAAGGGATAGGAAGGAAAAGGATGAAAGGGAACTAAACTATCCTATCTACACTAATTCTAACCATCCTTACAAATTTACTCCATGAAGATCCTAGGTGAAGCAACAAAAAATTAATGCTTGAGATATTGCCTATTGGTCGATAGTGTGAATTTTGCTCCTTGTAGATATTTTAGATATAAGGTGTTATTTTTAAGTGTTTTTTCAATCTGATAAGGGCCAATCCATAGAGGTGTGAATTTACCATGTTTTCCCTTGGGCTCAGATGCCTTGTCCCAAATAAGAACTAAGTCTCCCTGCCTGAACACCTTGACCTTTGATCGCTTGTCAAACCACCTTTTCACTATGTTCTGGTGCCTATTAAATTTATCAAAAGCTTCTTCTTAGGCATCTTCCATTTGAGCTATGTCAATTAGCCTTGAGTTTTCAAATTATTGATCTTCCTTCATATATTCTTGCATAAATTTGTAAGTTGGTAACTTAAGTGTGATGGGGAATATGGGCTCTTGGCCATATGCCAATAAAAAAGGAAATGATTTAAGGGCCTATTTGAATCTTGTTCTATTTTCCCAAAGGGAATATTTGAGGAGCTTATGTCATGTTCTAAGTTTTTCTATAGCAGACTTCTTAATTGCCTTCATCAAATTCTTGTTCATTGATTCAGACACTCCATTACCTTAAGGGTAATGGTTGGATGAGAACTTGAAGATAATACCATTATCATATGCCCATTATATAATTTCTATAGATATTAATGCATACCCATTATCACATACCAAAGAGAGTGGAGTCCCAAATTTGATGTATATATTTTATTCTAAAAACTTGATCACTTCTTCAGTTCTGCATTGTTTGGTATCTACTACTTCATTCCATCTAGTGCAATAGTTAGTAGCTATCATAACATATTTTTGACCTTCTGATGAGTTGGGATTGATGACTCCAATGAAATCCAACCCCCATTGGGAAAAAAGTTTGTCAATCATGACCGGTTGTAAAGGCATGTCTTCCTTTGGCTCTTTTGTGTTGAAAATATGTTATGAATGACATTCCCTCACATGCTTATGAGCATCTTTAAAAATAATGGGCCAATAGTAGCTAGCCCCGAGGATCTTGTGAGATGTTGTTCTTCCAAAGGGATGCCCACTTCCCAAATTTTCATGAAATGTGCTCATGATCTTGGATGCCTCTTTTTTGGATACACATCTTAAGTATGCACTTTCAAAGTTCTTTAGTTATAGGATTACATTCTTGATTAGATAATGAGTTGATTTGAGCCTTAGGGATTCTTTTTTATCCCTAGTTAGTCCTACAGTGCAAGTGCCATTAATTAGTAAGTGAATGATGGGATCATACCAATCATTAGGCTTAAAATTTTGTTGATCAACCTGCATAATACTTAGTTTGGGGATAGTATTGGCAATCATTTGAATCAGACCTTGACACTTTAATGATTTTTTAGTCTTCATCTCTATGTCATATTATTGAATAACATACATCCACTTATCTCTTCATTCTGCAAGTTCACATTGGATTAACATTAATTTAGTGGACAGGTCTCACAGAATGGTGTGCACTTTATTCCTAAGAATGTAGTGCCTAAATTTCTTGATAACTTTGACTAATGCAAAATTTTTTTTTATCAATTAAAAGATAATTTAACTCAAAATTTTTCAAGTTACATGAAATCAATTAGATGGTCACACCCATCTATCTTATGCATCAAAACAACATCAATTGTGTGATCAGAGGCAAAGAGTAAAAGAAAAAGTCTTTTAAAAAGTCTAGACTTATCAAGAATGGGGCTTGACTGATTGCCTTTTTGATGTCCCCAAAGGCCTTGTTTGATTCCTCATTCCATGAGACTTTAACATCCTTCTTTAGCATATCATTTCATGGTTTGACAATTTTTGCAAAGCTAGAAATGAATTTTCTCCTAGAGTTTATTTTGCCAAAAAATGATTTCATTTCTTTTCTACTATTGAGAGGTTCTATCTTTGATATAGATTCTATTATTTCAGGATCTGTAGAAATTCCATAATTAGTAATAACATGGCTTAACAACTTTCCCTTAGTGACACAAAAAATAATTTTCTTGGGGTTGAGGGAAATTCCATACCTTTTGCACCTTTCAAATACTTGTTGTAAATCAATGAAGTGGTCCTCCCTATTTTTAGAGAAAACAATTAGATCATCCATTTAAATTATGATGCATTTACCAATCAGACCTTGGAATTCATGGTCCATGGCTCTCTGGAATGTAGCCCCTACATTGATCAGCTCAAAAAGCATTTTATTTTAGGTAAAGGTGCCCCACTTAGTTGTAAATTCTATCTTCATTCTATCTTCCTTGTCCACCAACACTTGATTGTATCCTGAAAAACCATTTAGGAATGACATCATGGTAGAACCAAAAAAAATTTGTATTACTTGGTCAAGAGATGAAAGAGGATAATTATCCTTTTTAAATGCCTTATTTAGATTCCTAAAATCAATACACAATCTAATTTCACATTTAGTTTTCCTAACTGGTACCAAATTGGTAACCCAGGTAGAGTGCCTAATGGAAAATAAAATTCTAGCATCCAATAATTTCTTGACTTCTTTAAAAATCATGGGTTCTAAATAGGATTTACATGCATTTGATTTTTCCTGAAAGGTTTGAAATTCTCTTTGAGAGGTATGGTATGAATGATGACCATTAGATCAAAAATATTCAAGTCATCATATGACCAAGATATTACATATTTGTACTGTGTTAACCGTTCCTTGGCTCTTTTGTTTTCAACACTTTTATAGGCTTTTCTAATGTTGACTAGCTGAGGTTGATCTTGAGGTCCAAGATCAACTAAATTATAATCCTTCCCACTTACTTTGGGAATATTAGAGGCCTCAACTAGCTTAACCTAATCAAACAACCTTTCTAAGGTAATCATTCCCTTATAGATCTTGTTATTATTCAATTGAATGACTTTGCCATCAAATTTTTCTTCACGGGTGGTTTCATCAGCCTCATTTATGATTTGTGCCTAAAATTATCCTAAATTGGTCATGAAGTTCAAGATTTTTTGGTCATCATTAAAAACCTACAGATAGTTTACATTGTCTTGGATGGAAGGACATGGTATCAACTCAATGCTAAAGTTTGGTGAGTCCTGGTCAGGTATGAGATTAGCTATAGTAGAGACTAGCTTATCAACAAATTTATTTTCCTCTCTAGGGATGGAAATAATATTGAAAGCATCAAAAGACTTAACTAAATCCCATACCCTAAATTTTTACCTCTTAAGGTATGATAATTTGCATTGATACTTGCTCCTTACCTAATTGACTACTAATTTTGAGTCACCATAAACCAATAGTTCCTTGAGTTTGTTTTTGATGGAAAATTATAGCCCTAGTATGAGAGCTTATTATTCTACAAGATTGTTGGTACATGGAAATTAGAGTCTGTAAGAAGCATGATATTTCTTACCAATTGGGTCGATCAAAATAATGCCTATCGTAGACCTAGATTTACACCTGGCACCATCAAAATGCATCTTCCACATCCAGGAATGATATGAGAAGGTTTAGGATCACCTACCTTGGGATTTTTAAGAGTGAATACCCCTAAATTAGAGTCAATTATGATGACTCTTTCATTCATTGCATTATATTCAATGATCATATGTTTCATTCTAATCTCTCTTTCAATGCTAATTTGGTTTGAAACTCCTTTTCAAGGTAGCCACAAATGTGAACAGTCTATAGACATATATCCATTTAAATTTTTTGTCCATTCTATACTTGAAATTAGTCCATTGGCATCAGGGATGTCCACCACTTAGATGTCTATGAATTATTGGGCTCTTGGCTCAAAAGCCAATTACATGCGAACATTTAACAATTACCCAATCACTTTGACCCTAGACTTGTCTAATTAGGTGACAACCCTATTAGATTTAATGGGGGTCAAACCAAGTTTACAAATACCTGTAGGCATGATATTTGTAGAGGCACCAGAGTCCAATAAATAATTATGCAAGTTTTGACCAAAGATTCTAACCATAAGCAGGAAGGGTGGAGATTTTGTCATAGCTTTTTACATAGCAACATTGACATCATCAATTTTGGGTGGATTTACATGATTTTTAGATAAGGAATCCAACAATAGATCCCTTTTTTCAGTGATCTATGCCAATTCATGCAAATTAATGTTAGCTTTAATTTTATTCATATCCTCCAAAATATTGTAACTAGTCCTATTTGAATAATTAGAAGCATCAATACTATGTTTAGAAATACTTCCCTTTGGAGGCCCTAGGTTATTATCTAAAGGCCCTAGGTTATTATCTAAAGTAGTATCTAGAGGAGTGCCAAATTTGTTTAGAGGAGTTGAAGTAGTCAAGGGCTACTTCTACTCCTTGTTCTTCAGAGGATATGTCTTCTTTAGGAACTAATGGAAAGCTTGGATTTCTTTTAGAACATCATCAGGTTTGTTATGTTTTTGGAAGGGGTAGTCGAATGTTTCCACCATGAAAACCTAGTCAAATGATTTAGAAGATCCTAGTGTACTTGTACCATTGTCTTTGTTAGGCACTACTTAAAAGTGTCCAACTCTTTCTAAAATGCTTCAAAAGCTTTACAAAAATCAATGCAATCAATTTCTCTATGCTTAACACTATAATGAACTCTACAATAATTAACCAAAGTAATATCAATAAATCTAAAATGAACTTTTAGACCAAATTTTTTTAGGTTAAGTTTAAAACACATTAAAAGGGGGCCTCAAATGACAAAGGATCTAATGTAAGGTTTTAACCTAGGGTTTTACTATGTTAATGAACATGATAAAACTTTAGATTACAATTTTTAAGCTAAGTTTTATGGTAATGGGACATTTCGTTAAACTAAGCTCATTAGGCTCAAAAGACCATGGGACAGACTAAGGTTTGGGTCAATGTTTAAAAAAATGACTAGATTCTAGCATGATATTCAAGCTTAGCCTATGCAAATCTTAAATCCAGTTATAAGTATCTCGATTCTAAACATGGCTTTAAATAAACTAGATTAATCCATGGAAGACCAATTTTGCCATTGAGAGGTAAGTCTTAAGCACATTTATCTTTTGAGTGAAATTGGCTCTTGATAAATTTTTTGATGGTCTCATAGATGTCAATGATGACCTCTCAATCATCAATGATGTTCGTGTAAATGTAAAAATTAAGATCTAATAACTTTTCATATGGGGCTAAAATTTAACGACCTCACAATCATCAAATGATAGGTTTGAGAGCATCAAATTGAGGACTTGAAAGTAGTTGGTCCCATAGAATCTTGGGTTTAATACACACCATTATTTTATCTCCTAAGAGTAAGTGTGAATTCTAGATCATGATCCGAATAGATGCACGCTATTGGTTCTTGCAGTTATAAAGTGGATCAAGTTAGCTTGAGGTTGTATATAAAAATTAGACTAAGGTATAAGCCTAAGTCTTTGAAATATAATAAAATGATGACCCCTTGAATAATTAAAAATCATAATGCAAGATATTATCCCAAGGTCCTTTTAATATTGAGTTCAAATGTGAGAGTGCCACATGGTAACTCCATGAGGCTCTTGAGCTTTGACTTTATTGAGCCTGTGAAGAGTTTGCAAAGCATTGATATTCATATGGGCTTCCATGACCCATTGCTTGTGATTCAAGTGATTGAGTGAGATTGGCTTGATGGATTAAAGCCTTTTTTGTTTGGTCCCTTTTGCTTCATCTAATTAATGTTGCCTAATGAAGCATGAACTGCTGATCCTGCGAAGAAGCAAGCTTTTTAAGTTAGTGCTCAGGACAACATAAAAACTTTAGCTAAAGTCTTAGGGATAAGGTATCATAAATGAAAAAACATGCACGTGGACTTGGGACTAAGACATTAGGATAGTTATTAAGAGGGACCATGAAACATAAAGTAAGGCTGAGCTAGGAAAGTAAAGGACCCTACAAACATGAAAGTTAGACCTGATTTTAAAAAAAAAGGGAACAAAGGGGGGAGAGATATAAAGGGACCAAACATGATTTTTAGGCTAGGGTTTGGTCATGTTAAAAAAAAACATGATTAAGTTTTAGCATAAAATTTAAACTTAGTTCATTGCATCTTTTAAAGTGCTCCCACCAATTTTGCTCCAATGAAATTTGAATTTAAATTGAAGGATCTAAGTGAGAGATTTTGAAGGAGGGTTTCAAGGCATTCAAAACATGGATTTAATATTGAGTTCCTATAGACCAATGGATATTAAAATCTGGAATGAGGATTAATCTATAAAATTCAAGTGTAATCCACTCGATGAGGGTCCCATGAAACTTATAACTGAAGCATAAAGATCCACTGTTAACAATATTAGTCAAAGTTAAATTAGGATCATGACAAAATAGGCCACCCTTATTAGGCATAAATGATATTCAAATACAAATAATCTAGAAAACATGTTAAGTTTTTAGTGTTAAGGTTCAAGGTTTCACAAGTTTAGAAATGGAGGTATGTTGACCTCAACAAAATCCTTATTCATTAATAAATCAAGAGGGAATTATAATTCAAAACCTTAATAAACACATAAAATATTGGCAAGTATCTCAATTGGGAAAACAATCCCTCACATGGGGTATTACATACTCCCCTCTTATAAAAGCATCATCTTCAATGTGGAAACCACAAGGGATGACAGAACATTAATTACTCACTTTCAACATCCCTAGAATACTACCGCAACCACTGATACTCAAAGTTCCACTAGAAAACAAATTATCCCAAGTAATGACTGATATATGCATACAAATATAAGTGTTAACCTAAGGCCAAAAATACTGAGCACAACTAAACAATGCTAAACAATATTGATAACCACTAATTACCACAATCCAACTGATATCACAAAAAATACGTCTATCAAAACTTTGAAATTGCATGTACACCAAGTGTCAATCTATTGTATACTCATACTAAGCACTCAGTGTCATCCCAAGGTGAACATGCCATGCACTATGCTAAGATTAATGCTAATCAGGAAAACATATATTGCATTACTTAGAATGCCAGACCATGCTAACCAAATTCCCACACTAAGTTATACTTCTAAAATTTGCTATACTGATCAATGTCATAAGTGCCAACTGAAACACAAATAACCTCTAAAATGATCAAGTGAAGGAAAATTTAATTCTAATATAAGTCATGCTATCATTCACATCTATTACCAACCATCTAAAACCACAATCCTCTGATATGAACATGCGAGCTGAAGCATCTATCCAATGTCTAAATCATACTAGGAAAAAAAATGACGTGTCAATCATAGAAAGAGTGCATTAATAAGATAAGTGTCCATCCATGGTAATACCATATGACTTCAACTAAATAATACTAAACCAGGTAGCAAAACTAATCAGCAATATCAATTGCATGAAGTAATACATTGTGAAAGTAACCAAAAAAACTCTATGCTTGTCAAATATATGAAATAAGAAAGTAAGTAATTTAGCTACTCCTATATAAAACCACCATGTTTGGTGGGGTGGAAAGAGTGGTATCATGACCCTGAGTGATAGGTTCCCACCTCAACCCACTAGCTATATTCCAAGTTACTTCTCCTCCCTATACTATGCCACATGCATACCAATTATGCACATATAAACACATATGAAACCAATATCAACAAATATCAAAAGAAAATATAAAAGAGAATAATTGATCATGTAAAGTAAAACCAATAAAAATAAGACTAAGTAGTCTTGAATGAAAAAGATAAACCAAAAATCCAAAATAAATTTTAGCAAGAATGTCCATGATTGGTCGATTGATTCAAGATATTCGAAGATAATAAAATAAAATTCTAGTTTCAAGTCACTTAAAAATGAAATTCAATCAAATATAACTAATTTTGAAAAAAACATATGCAAAAATAGATCACATCACGAATGCTATGTGACTTATGTAAAGCACTAAAAGTCACCCAAAGGGATAAGGAATAAGGTAAGAGGGCATCAAGTGGTCTGCTAGCATTGACAAAGAATCAAACTACATCATCATGCATAGTGGATTGGTCCACGTGCCATTACCAATAAGAAAATAGTCCACTATCCATCCAAAGAATAGAACTACGTCATCAACTAGGGTGTGGTCCATCATAACAAGTAACTGATACAAACAATAACTCCCAAACACAACATCCCAGTGCTATAAAAATATCAAAGTAATCATACTATGTCACATCCCTAACTATCATGTAACCAACCTATCATCAAATAACATTACTTATAGAGATTAACCATGTCGTAACATATCAAAACAAAATTGCATCAGTTCAACCGATGTCACAATGTCATCCCTAATGATATCTACTCATCACAACCACCATGACAACATCTCTATGCCACACAAATACCAATGTAATATATTGGCTCATATCTCTAACTTTAACTACTCTCAAGTATCATATATCATAGTTAATAAGTTTGTCAAGTGAAAACTAAATGTATGTAGAAGTGTTTTCCACTGACCACTATCATCTACTATTAATATCTGAACCATCAAAACATGATAACAACTAACAATCACTACTCTTGATATTAAAATGTTCCTAAGCTACTACAAGGAGGATTTATGCCATAGTTGGCAACTATAGCACCACACATTTTTTTTCACTAAAACATTATATGATCTCAATAAGGGTTATTATTTTACACAAAATTTCTAAATATGAGTTCCATATAGGGTAAGCCACCACACACACATGATAATATAATTTATCTAATAACATAACATCATGTCGGTGCTGTTGACAATTCTTTCACAAGTCAGATTGTCTCTCACCATTTGAAAATGCACATCTCTAGCCAAGGAAGAAAGAATACATTATTTTTCTTTGTTAAGGGCTTTTGCTGCAAAAGAATGAATTCCTTCAGACTTTTGTCTGAAGGAATGGTGTTCATCGAAGAAGGCTAAGCCAAGCAAATGAAAAATCAATGGAATTCCTTTGGAGAATCCAAAAGGCCACACAAAAGGTAGGGAAAAGCCAAAGATTAATTCAGAAGGGTCATCTTCAATAATTTCAAAGGGTAGGGTACCCTTTAGAAGGGTCACTTTCAACAATCTCTAAGGGCACATACCCTTCAGAAAGGTGAGAGAATAGATTTGGGACCTTTACAAAAAGGTTGGGTGCCCTCCAATTTTTCTGAAGGGGAAAGAGAGAGAGAAATGTACCCTTGCAGAGGGCACTTGGTTGGCAAGAGGACCATGGTGACTTTTCTGAAGGGGCAATTGTCTGGAAGGCATTTGGAGGAAAAGGCAAAGGAAGGTTTCCTTCAGACTTTTTGTTTGAAGGAATTCCTTTGGACAAAAATTTTGAAGGAATTCGGAAAAGCCGAAAGGCATATTTGAAAAGCCGAAGTGCACATTTCAGAGGAAAAGATGGAAAGATATCCTTTGGACTTTTTTCTGAAGGAATTCAGAAGGCACAAGAGACAAGTCTGAAGACAAAAGCTGATGACAAAAGAAAAGAAAAAAAAGAGAAGGGAACCTTCAAACTTTTGGTTCGAAGGAATTCCTTCAAACAAAAAGTCTGAAAGAATTTAGAGAAAGGCTACACAAAATAATCCTGATAAAACTAACCTGAAGAGATTGAGATAATTATTGCAGACATTTTTATGTGGGAATATGACTTAGCGTTCAATACAAAAGGCCGACAGAGTGAAGGCAAAGGGGACAAAAATCTAGAGAAATTTGGGGAAATGACAAAAGAAAAGAAAAAAAAGAGAAGGGAACCTTCAAACTTTTTGTTCGAAGGAATTCCTTCAAACAAAAAGTCTGAAAGAATTTAGAGAAAGGCTGCACAAAATAATCTTGATAAAACTAACTTGAAGAGACTGAGATAATTATTGCGGACATTTTTATGTGGGAATATGACTTAGCGTTTAATACAAAAGGCCGACAGAGTGAAGGCAAAGGGACAAAAATCTAGAGAAATTTGGGGAAATGACCAAAGGAGAAGCCCAACTATGAAAAGGAGCTCGAACAAATAAAGAGTAAAGGAAGGTATCCAAAGAGAGATAAGTCTAAAGGAATTCTATAGAAATAAACCCAAAGAAAATATAGCCAAGTCAAGACACCCAAAAGTAACTAGAAATAAGAGAAGTCTGAAGGAAATTGCCAAGTATAAAATCCTACCAGAAATAGACAGGAATAGGTAGACCAGAACATGATAAAATACATACAGGTGGGAGCTATTTTCAAACACCGGTCAAAGCTTTAGTTGACTGGCTATTAAAGACATGCTCATCCCCAGTTCAACTCGTGCATCCAAGAGTTAATCGAAGTTCCAAATTCAAATGTCAAGTTGACTGTTCTAGATTTAGAGTTGACTAATTGTTAAGCACTGCATTGACCAGGAGCTTTTCATGTGAAGGAGAATGATCTCTTCATCCAAATCAGCATACCAAATAGTCTAACTTAGCATGATCTCTTCGTCCAACTTAGCTTAAATAGTTAACTCATTGTTCAAACATTCCAACTCGGCATCAAGTAGCTCACGAAGAAGTTTTAAAATTGACATTTGCATGGATTTCCATGCAAAGAGAGGTGGGCAATTCATAACAAAGACAAGTTCACTTCCTCAAGTGCAGGAAACTTCATGCAAAGATAAAAGAAAACATAGTTTATTGAAAGGCCAAGTCAGCCTTGAGTTAACCTAAGTGAATTCTTCTCTTCAATTTTTCTACGCCAATCTTTGGCTTTTGTAATTCTCTATATAATGGCTTTCAACCTTGACTAAAAGGAATACAATCTCTCTCTTGGTTAGACCAAACTCTGCCATTAGTGAGTTGTGTAACCTCTTCAATCAATAGAAGGACTATACTTTTATATTTCAAGTGCTGGCATAGTGTATATTTCTTCAGCAATTTGCACAAGTGGTAGATTTCTCTCCCTTCCCAAATTTTGATTCATACCTATTTGCTAGATTATCCTTATGTAGGTCATGTTCAGTTTTCTTTATTGTCTTTTGCTAAAGCTATAAGTGGATGTTAGGTGGCCGTAAAGTGTCTTTTATTAGACCTCTCTCCATTATTTTCCCTTAAGTTTTAGTCATTGGATCGAACCTCTCCATGAAATATTTATGCATAAGTGATTGATTGAAGTCTAAGGTCTTCCTTTTCCCTTGATTGTTCAGTGTTCAAGGTTCCAAGTTGAGTGTATCGAACCTCTAGTGTATCACCCTTTTAGGTAGGATTTCCCCTTTAAGTTTCCTTCTCCCTTTTCCATGGTAGTTCGTAGCGTAGAGTAGGGATCCTCATTGATACATCATACAGGAACTAGCCTTCTCTGGAGGTTTTTCTCACCATTGAGGCACCCACCCTCGTGAGAAGATCTCATTGTTTCTACTAGATAAAGGATTATCCATTTCACGCACGTCTTCAAATCAAGGCACAACTCCAAGCTGACAACAGTTTTTGGCACACCTAGTGGGACCTATTTTAGCTGGTCTTGATGAAATATCAATTGTAGTAGTGTTCTTTAAGAAGTATTTGGTGATTCCAAGCTCAAGCAATTGTTTCTAACAGTTTAGGGATAGCTTCCATGTAAGTCTATTTTTATTGTATTATCATGAATGAATTTTGATAGTTGTGTATGAAGAGAATACCTATCTTATATTTCATTATCAGCCTAATGATGGATTATACCAGCCTGGTCATGATACCTATGAGCCTCTTTATGAGTCTAATTAGCCTTATCAAGAGTATTATCAAGGCTATGTTGAGCCTTATCAAGTTTCTCATAATCAGCCTTATCAGGAGCATGAATCTTACCTTCCTGGTAAGCCATATCAGTCTCAGGATCAGATTTCATCTTTCCCATATGGCTATGATTTTGCATATGAGCAGTATTGCCTTCAAGAAAAAATGAATGAAATAGAGCTCAGAATACTAGCATATGCAAGAAAGGTTTGTTCTAACTCTCAGTATGAAGAAGTGAATGACCTATTTCAAAATATGTCGAATGATATAGAAGAGATAAATGGACTATGTATTCTTGTATTGGAAAAGATAGAGGCTTGGGAAAGGCAGAAAATTGAGTTAAACCAATTGTCTACAAAAGGATATTATGCTTCTTATTCTCATGAAGTTCTTAACCATGCCCAGTGTGTGTCAAGGGAGCTTCCTAGTTGGATTCAAGAGCCTATTAAAGAGCATATCCAAGAGCTTATTCAAGTGACTCTTTATGAGACTAAACCTTCTTATAGCCCCCTTTCCTCACCAATCATCCCTCAAGCTCAGTTTGTCTAGGAAGACAAGCAGGTTCTAGATTTTGATGAGGTAATGGCCAATTAGAAGGAACAAAATATAGATGTCTTTAAGAGTTTCTCTTTCCCTCCCCTCCAAAACTCCCTAGATAATTACATTACCCTCAAGATTCCAAAATTTGATCATGATCAACCTCACATGCTTCATATTCCCTCTCAAACAAATGAATTTCATCACCTACAAGAGGTTACAGCTACAAGAGAAGTTGTCAAGAACCTAGAACAATAAACATGCTCCGATGCCTACTTAGTCAGGATCTTGCTCTACCAATTAGAGCACATATGATTACTTCTTGTATTAGCAACTAAACACGAAATTATACCAGAATTAATAAGTAACTAGAAATATGAAACAACACAGGAATTGAGAGACAATACACAATTGTATTAATAATCACTCAAAAGAATATACAATAAGGAAGATGCCACTTCTTCCTCCACCTCAAAGGTTCGCCACACCTCAAGACCTTCTTCCCTCTCTCTCTCTCGGTCATAACAATCAACTCCAATATAGAATTGATGTTCACATCTCCAACCAATCAGTAACATGCTGCTAGTACACCAAGTACACAACTGTACTCCAAGTAGATCTCCTGCTCTCTGCTACCTGCAAATCACTAGACCTTACTCACCATGTAGATATCTCTACACCCCTGAAGAACCCTTGTCCTTGCCTCACCAAGTCCTTATGATTCTTCAACCAGTACCCTAGTGGATTAGCTCCTTGACCTTGCAAACCTTGCAACTCTCCCTAATCATACACACTCAGCACCCCTTTGGAATTAGGAGGAGCTACACTAGCTCTCTCTAAAAGCTCTATGGCTTTCTAGCACACTTTTACAATACAGCCCATGAGTCCATATATAGATCTCATGCTTACAATAATTAGACTATCATAATTACAATAATTAGACACGCAACTCAAGACTAAGACTAGCCTTCAACATGCAAACAAACAATCCAAAAATAGACTCTCTCGGATCAACATGCGAACTACCTGTTCACGCACAGGCTACCGACATCGGCTCCTCCATGACCGATGTCGGCCGACTGGTAATCAACACTAGTTGCTTCCTCACTGCCATCTGACCGATGTTGGTTGATCAGACCGATGCCGATTTCCCTGCAACTGATTCTGCAACTCCCCGCAACTCTGCATCCTCCATAACTTCTCCTATTTGCATACTGGCAAAGCTTTTAGCTCCAAAACCTAACAATCTCCCACTTGGAGATAAATAGTTGCACCTATACCTGTACCTGTACACCATCTAAATTATTCCCTGGCTTGTATCCCTCTTCAAGATCAATCCTGAAGACCAACCACCACACAACCTGTGATGCTATACCTGTCATTCAAGTAACCTGCCTTATCCGAACCTACATATCCATGTAGTGAAGAACTTGACCCTGCATAACAAGAATCCCTATTGCTAGTCCCACTGAACTACCCTCTAGTACTCCTTCCCTGAATTGGCTCCATACTTTCTGACAACCCCCACTGATTGGGAAAACTCAGGTCTACACTAGACCTCATGTGATTTCGAACCCTGTTTCAAGCTAAGCTTGAACTGTCCAGCCATTGGTGTGCTTTTTGATTTTGCATCCTGCGTAATGAACCTCGCCAACACCTAATTCACATCAGCTCCCACTGGAGATAAAATCTCCATGACTCTTATGCCAAAGAATTTTGCTGCTCCAAATTCTTCATGACACACCTCTGAACTAACCTTACCTTTTAGCTCAGCAAATCCCTGTATGTACAAAACCTGCTAGCAAAGCATCCACATACAGTAACTGGATAATGTTGTGACTCATCATCAACCTGGTAAGAACAAAACCACAATAGTTACACTGACGTTGACTAAAGCCATGCTTTGTCATCCTCCTGTCAAAACCTGTACCATCGTCCTGCAGCTTCTTCAAGACCATATACCTTGGCCTTCTGTCTCTTGTATCCATCCACTCTCTTCTTTAACTATGGGAATCCGTCCATCTCTCAGTGCTTTCTTCCAGCTGACAACTCTACCAACAAACACCTATTTGGTTTTTCTCCAAGGACTCACACTCCTCATCCATGCCAAGCTCCCAATGTATCTGTATTCTACCTATATTGCCTCTTCGCATCTTCCTGGTTCTCGACCATCAGTAAGCAATATAAAGAAGGTGAACAATGAATATGAGGTTCACTTACCCTTTTTGACCTTGACATGAGCGTTTGAGACTTGTTGATAGCTTGCTGTCCACCCAATATCCGTTCCAGTGACCGATCTCAGCCATCTCCCAGTCTACTCCTGACTGATGTCGATTTCCTGCACTAACCCTGACTGCTGACGTCATTTCCCTGGTCGACATCGGTATCCTTTCTACCAACATCAATTTCTTTATAACCGATGTCTGTCTTCCTGTTTCTAACATTGGTTACTGTCTGACCGACATCGGTACCTGTGTTCATTTGTGAGTGATAACTTTTTACTTGCGAGCTCTCCATGGATCAAAATTCTAATCAAATTAACCCTACTCTGCTCAGAATAATTCAGTTCTCTCACCTGATCTCTATTCATCATCTCCTCCATGAAAACCAAGGCTTTCCAGTTCTTTAGCTTGTCAAAAACATCTATCTTCCGCTTGAGCACCTGCATTCCCCTCCTACATATGTGACTAAGCCTATGAAGCCACATCTCTGCAACAAAAGGTGAATCAACAATATAAGTAGATAGATAAAGGATACCTACTTTCTTACCACCATCTAATTCAAGTGTATCTACTGTGAGAGTTATAGTGCATCTCTCATCACCCAAATTTCTTGAAGAAATTAGACTCATCTCCAAGACTGGTACCTACATGACTTCCTTCAACCACTATGTGTCATCCGCCTGCAATTTCAGCTTCACTTCCCCTTTGTCAATCATTTGACAAGGCTCTCCAGCTCCTAAATAAATCTCTCCAAAGTCTCCAAAGACATACCCATGAAAAGATGCTCTATTTCAAACTGCATGAAAAGAGGCAAAAGAATCTGTGAACCAAGATTCCACTTTATCCAGAACATCCTGTGCAACATCCCTTGCAACATCTGCTCCTCCCTGTTGAGCTACAACCAACCAACAATCTTTATTTACCTGCTCTTTCTTTCCATCAATCAAACCATTCGTGCTATTCAGTTTCTCCATTCATAGCTTACTTCCTTCTGCCATTGCTATACTCCCACTCAATTAGAAACCCCTGTGAGTAACCTGTAATCAATAAACACTACTAGATCTGAAACCACCTGTTAGTAACCCAACCAAAAGCTCTGATACCACTTGTCAGGAACCTAGAACAATAAACATGCTCCGATGCCTACTTAGTCAGGATCTTGCTCTACCAATTAGAGCACATATGATTACTTCTTGTATTAACAACTAAACATGGAATTATACCAGAATTAATAAGTAACTAGAACTATGAAACAACACAGGAATTGAGAGACAATACACAATTGTATTAATAATCACTCAGAAGAATATACAATAAGGAAGATGCCACTTCTTCCTCCACCTCAAAGGTTCGCCACACCTCAAGACCTTCTTCCCTCTCTCTCTCGGTCACAACAATCAACTCTAATACAAAATTGATGTTCACCTCTCCAACCAGTCAGTAACACACTGCCAGTACACCAAGTACACAACCGTACTCCAAGTAGATCTCCTGCTCTCTGCTACCTGCAAATCACTAGACCTTACTCACCATGTAGATATCTCTACACCCCTGAAGAACCCTTGTCCTTGCCTCACCAAGTCCTTATGATTCTTCAACCAGTACCCCGGTGGATCAGCTCCTTGACCTTGTAGACCTTGCAACTCTCCCTGATCATACACACTCAACACCCCTTTAGAACTAAGAGGAGCTACACTAGCTCTCTCTAAAAGCTCTATGGCTTTCTAGCACACTTTTACAATATAGCCCATGAGTCCATATATAGATCTCATGCTTACAATAATTAGACTATCATAATTAAAATAATTAGACATGCAACTCAAGACTAAGACTAGCCTTCAACATGCAAACAAACAATCCAAAAATAGACTCTCTCAGATCAACATGCAAACTGCCTGTTCACGCACAAGCTGTCGACGTCGGCTCCTCCATGACCGATGTCAATCGACTGGTAACCGACGCCGGTTGCTTCCTCACTACCATCTGACCAACGTCGGTTGATCAGGCCGATGCCGGTTTCCCTGCAATTGATTCTGTAACTCCCCACAACTCTACATCCTCCATAACTTCTCCTGTTTGCATACTGGTGAAGCTTTTAGCTCCACAACCTAATAGAAGTTCTGGTAGAATGTGTAGAGGATGCTTCAGAAGTGTCTAAAGAAGAATTTCCTATTGACACTTCACTTGAGGTTGTAATTAAGCATCCAATTATGGTTGAGAGTGAGAAGGCTGATTTTGATGTAGATGAACTTCAAGAGGCACTGGTATAAATTGAAGTCATACATGAGTTACAGGTAGCTCTTATTAAGGAGGATCCAAATAGTGTTACAACTGATTTAGTTCAAATAGATCAAAATGAGGAACAAAAAGAGGATTAGCGATAGTACCTCAAACCTCTACAAGAGATTGAAGAGCTTTGCATAGATATGTTGGCTATTGAAGAGCATGTTTATGATAAATTTGATCAAGAATCACCTATTCAAGGTCACAATACAGATTGGGTTGCTTGCTCAAAGCTCCTTAAAGAGCTAAATGAACTTGCAACAGTTAATAAGAAGGATGTGGTCACTAAAAACCATGCATAGATGATGTATCACTTGACATGGTGGTATATGACAAGCAATCTAAAAAAGATCAAGAGGTACTTGATGAGTTTGTTTAGTTTGCTATAGATGACTCATTCAAGAAGATGCTAATATAGTTCATAGACAAGGAAAATGCCTCATATAAGGTTATGACTAATAAACATCCTGCTTTGCAAATTGTACCATCTCTCAAAATGAGTGAGTTCAAGAATTTCCCATTTGATCTAGGTGGATCATGCCTTATCATGGTTATCTAGGTTATTTAAGTTGTTTTTACTTTCTTCCAAGTTCTATTCAAGCACAATAGGTTGCTTCAATTTTGTCTAATAAGTGCTTGTTTGAACATTTGCTTTTTAGTTAGTTTTTTGATTTTGTGTCTTTCCCTTCTTATTTTGAAGGAAGAGGTTACTACAATGATGATAAGAGTAGATTTTTAGTCAAAAATTAGGTTCACCATTTGGGAAGTCAAGTAAGCGTCTATACATGGTCTAAGTTCTCAAGCATAGTAGGCATGCTGAGCCAATTGAGTCGCCAGAAATGTTGACAATTCTTCCACAAGTCAGATTGTCTCTCACCATTCAAAAATGCATGTCTCTAGCCAAGGAAGAAAGAATACTTTTTTTATTTGTTAAGGGCCTTTGCTGCAAAAGAATGAATTCCTTTGGAATTTTGTCTGAAGGAATGGTGTTCATCAAAGAAGGCTAAGCTAAGGAAATGAAAAATCAATGGAATTCCTTCATAGAATCCAAAAGTCTACACAAAAGGTAATGGAAAAGCCAAGGATTAATTTGGAAGGGTCATCTTCAAGAATTCTGAAGGGCAGGGTACCCTTCGGAAGGGTCACTTTCAACAATATTGAAGGGCACCTACCCTTTAGGAAGGTGAGAGAACAGATTTAAGACCTTTGCAAAAAGGCCGGGTGCCCTCCAATTTTTCCAAAGGGGAAAGAGGGAGAGAAACTTAACCTTGCAAAGGGCACTTGGTTGGCAAGAGCACCATGGTGACTTTTCCAAAGAGGCAATTGTCCAAAAGGCATTCAGAGGAAAAGGCAAAGGAAAATAGTCTGAAGGAATTCGAAAAAGCCGAAGGGCATATTTGAAAATTTAAAGGGCACATTTTGGAGGAAAAGATGGAAAGATATCCTTCAGAATTTTTTCTAAAGGAATTCCTTTAGACAAAAAGTTTGAAGGAATTTGGAAGGTGTAGGAGACAAGTCTGAAGACAAAAGCTGACGACAAAAGAAAATAAAAAAATGAGAAGGAAACCTTCAAACTTTTTGTCTGAAGGAATTCCTTCGAACAAAAAGTCTAAAGGAATTCCTTTGAACAAAAAGTCTGAAGGAATTCAGAGAAAGGCCATGCAAAATAAGCCCGATAAAACTAACTTGAAGAGACCGAGATAATACTTGCAGACATTTTTCCATAGGAATATGACTTAGCGTTCAATACAAAAGGCCGATAGAGCAAAGGAAAAGGGACAAAAATCCAAAGAAATTCAAGGAAATGACCAAAGGAGAAGCTCGACTATGAAAAGGAGCCCGAACAAATAAAGAGTAAAAGAAGGTATCCAAAGAGAGAGAAGTTTAAAGGAATTTTGTAGAAATAAACCCAAAGAAAATACAGCCAAGTTGAGACACCCAAAAGTAACAAGAAATAAGAGAATTCTGAAGGAAATTGCCAAATATGGAATGTTGCCAAAAATAGACAGGAATAGGTAGACCAGAACATGACAAATTACATGCAGGCAGGAGCTATTTTTGAACACCGATCAAAGCTTTAGTTGACTAGTTATTAAGCATGCTCATCCCTGGTTCAACTCGCGCATCCGAGAGTCAACTGAAGTTCCAAATTTGAATGTCAAGTTGACTATTATAGATTTAGAGTTGACTAATTTTAAGCACTGCATTCACTAGAAGCTTTCCATGCGAAGGAGAATGATCTCTTCATCCAACTTAGCATACCAAATAGTCTAACTCAACATGATCTCTTCATCCAACTTAGCTTACCAAATGGTTAACTTAGTGTTCAAATGTTTCAACTCGGCATCAAGCAGCTCATGAAGAAGTTCTAAAATTGACATTTGCATGGATTTCCATGCAAAGAGAGGTGGGCAGTTCATAAAAAAGACAAGTTCACTTCCTCAAATGTAGGAAACTTCATGTAAAGATAAAAGAAAACATATTTTTATTGGAAGGCCAAGTCAACCTTGAGTTAACCTAAGTGAATTCTTCTCTTCAATTTTTCTATGCCAATCTTTGGCTTTTGTAATTCTCTATATAATGGCTTTCAGCCTTGATTAAAAAGAATCCAATCTCTCTCTTGGTTAGACTAGACTCTAGCATTGGTGAGTTGTGTAACCTCTTCAATCAATAGAAGGACTATACTTTTAGATTTTAAGTGCTGGCATAGTGTATATTTCTTCAGCAATTTACACAAGTGGTAGATTTCTCTCCCTTCCCAAATTCTGATTCATACCTAGTTGCTAGATTATCCTTATGCAGGTCATGTTCAGTGTTCTTTATTGTCTTTTGCTGAAGTTGTAAGTGGATGTTAGGTGGCCGCAAAGTGTCTTTTATCAGACCTCTCTCCATCATTTTCAATCAAGTTTTAGTCATTGGATCAAACCTCTCCATGAAATATTTATGCATAAGTGATTGATTGAAGTCTAAGGTCTTCTTTTTCCATTGATTGTTTAGTGTTCAAGGTTCCAAGTTGAGTGGATCAAACCTCTGCTGTATCACCCTTTTAGGTAGGATTTCCCCTTTAAGTTTCCTTCTCCCTTTTCCATGGTAGTCTGCAATGTAGAGTAGGGATCCTCATCGATACATCATACAAGAACCAGCCTTCTCTGGAGGTTCTTCTCACCATTAAGGCACCCACTCTCATGAGAAGATCCCATTGTTTTAGCCAAATAGAGGACTGACCATTTCATGCAAGTCTTCGAATCAGGGTGCAGCTCCAGGATGACAATAGGTGCCCCGATCATATACACATAATATTTGTATAATATATTCAATTACATAACACATTTCCATCATTTACAAGGTTTAAGGTATGAACAAAGTTATAAGGGTTTACACAAAATCTTACAATTACATATATATAATATCACTTCACACGTTAAGGTTAAACAAGTATAACTTATGATGATTACATATTTTTACTACTAATGAAATAATTTTACCACAAAGATTGAAAATTTACCTGTATCTCAAAATGGTCCCAATAATCTCATTGGTCCAACCGATGTCCACTTATCATCTCAAATGACGTCATTTATAATTATCTACCACTATAAGGTCCATGAATATATATTACCAAAATGTGTTATACTGCAATGTCTTACTAACCTGATGAGAAGTGACTAACCATCAGAGAAGCATATGACCAACTAGAATCACATCTGACATAGAACCTCTACAAAAAATCCCAAGAATCATGTTGACCAATTAAAAGTAACTGCTTTAACTCCTATCTAAGAGGATTAAACTCTTTGTTATCAAAGAACTCAACTAACAAAGTCTAAAATCCAAATATGTACACTCTGCAAAAGGGAAGTGAACATAACACTTTTGATGTAATGAGGACAATAACCACATTTTTCATAAGGCTAACTATCAACCAAAACACCTCCAAAATGCATCAGAAGTAATACAAGACGAACTCTTCATAGAAATATTTAACCAAAGTCCTAACCTGCTCAGGTTGCTAACCACATTCATTGGATCTCACATCTAGATAGATCTAAATATCTCAATCAAGTAATAACACTAGTGGTTAAATTTATATTCTAACATAATAATCACTATGGAATTTCATTCCCACACCTACTTGGTATTAAACATGTCTCTACGACCCACAAATATCCAACATACAAAAGCTCGCACTTTGAGCTAATGGTCACTTAGCTCTTACAATCATCTACCAATCTATTACCTAGTTAGAATCCTTGTTCCAATCATTTTTATCCATCATCATATACTCTACAATATGGTGAAATTTCAACGAGTTAAACATGGGTCTCTCATGTATGGATATTGATCAAAAGGTGAAGCATCAATTACTTGGTCAAGAAATCCAAGGGATAAAAGATCTATTTTGTGTATATTGTCTTTATCTCCTCAATGAAGTGAACACTTGACATGTACACACATTGGTTCATTATGGAAGAATGGTACCAAATAGTGATCCCCAACGCTTCCAGTGTAGAAACCATGATCTGATACCAAAAATATAATGCCCAAAAATTCTCCTTGAAAACCCATAAAAAATACTACTATTTAAAAAAAAATATTATGCGACACTGACCCCACACAAATCCAAACACACTCAAATACACACTTCATCCATTTAACACAGCTAATCTATTGTACGTTCAGGTCACAAGCATTTACAAACTCACACCCATAAACATAAGCAACTTTGAAGCAAGCAACTAAACCCTTAATTCACCCAACTTAATACCAAATCTAAAATTCCCATAGATACACTAGATAAGGAAAATACTCATTTTGAGGTAGGATCACCTAGCACATGGTGTAACCAAGGTTGACTTGCTCACCTCATATCCCAGTCTTATTTTCGTTAATTTACCTATCGCATGGTGATGGAGTAAATATCCAAACTATGGAATAATTAGTTATGACACCACTTTTCAAATATATTAGCTATAGGCTACCCTTATGAACCCATATAACCAATCCCTAGAAGAAAGGCACTAAAATATCTCAATGTTTTAAAGTGATTTTAGTGTAGAAAATTGTTCTGCCTAGTAGATTCGAGAATAAAGTAATTTCAGAATTGAGCTACCAAAACTAGTAAAAACATCGAGAAGAGATTAATAAAAGTTATGGATTAAATTTAAAGCCAAAATAATCACTATTAACTTTTGGTTTTGGATAGTGACTTCATTTACTATTTTTAAGAATTTAATTTTTAAATGACTTTGCAAGTTGGACAACAAAACTTAGGTGTAGAAAATGTCAACTAATTTTGGAAGAGGGCTCACCAAAAATACTAAATGATAATATAAATGAAATAAGAAGGTTTATATATTGATATGAATCTCAAATAAATGGGTTATATCTTTCAAATTCTAGAGATACCAAACTGAGTAATTTCTACAACCCCATTTCCAGAATGACTTCACAGAATCTAATTTCAAAAACTAGAAAAATAAACATCGAACAAGGTTTCAAATGACCTTGATGAAAATGTAATTTAATGCTGTAAATAAAATATGAAGGTTGATACACAAATTTTAAACTCAATACTACATGGTAAAACCTTCATTTTTTAAAAATTCTTATCTGGGCTATTAATTAAACACCCTTTCCTGAGCGACTATACAGGTAGAAAATATATTCAAAAGAAAATTTCTGAATAAATTGTATTTGAAATTAAGTTATTAAAAATATCAACCAAAATTTATTAAAATTTTAAAAGTACTTGTGACAATTTAAAGATACAATAAGCCTCTATCAACCTCCAAAACTAAGATTATGTCACTCTAACTTCTTTAGGAAGAGTGATTCTGAAGGTACTTTGAAAACTAGGATAAGCCATCGAGTGGCTGATTTTGACTAATACCTCTAAAAATGGTTTCATTAAAGTCCAATGGATGAG